>JAOVVB010233233.1:0-10208 GCA_028570985.1 Heterobranchus longifilis
GACAGAGGACAGAGGACAGGGGACAGGGGACAGAGGACAGGGGACAGGGGACAGGGGACAGAGGACAGGGGACAGGGGACAGAGGACAGAGGACAGAGGACAGGGGACAGGGGACAACCGTGACGGGCTCATTAATTATCTTAAATATTTTATCAGATTAGATTCCAAAGATTTTAATTATAGAGACACGTGTATATAATATAAAGTATAAATATAAAACATGTAGTCTGAATGAAAACATTACAAACTACAGTTCAAATTAATAAATAAATGAGTGAGTCTGTTAATGAGCAGGTGCAGGTGTGTAGGTGGGGGGGGAAATCCCTCGTATGATTGGTGCAGGAGCCACGATGATGTCAGAGTGATGTCACAGGAATGTCACGACAGTAATTCCACAGAAACAGAAAGTCTTTCTTTCTTTCTTTCTTTCTTTCTTTCTTTCTTTCTTTCTTTCTGTCAGTAACTATATTAAAGTGTAAAAAAAAGTAAAGTAAATCATTTCATTGATGTTGATTTCTGCTTTTATTATTCAAATGAACAAAACAAGATAAATTAATTAAATTAAGATAAATTAATCATAAATAAACAATACATTAAATTATCAGTTAAGTGAGAAATGACATAATGTAACCTGTTTAAATAACAAAATAAATATGTGACTGATGAATGGATGTTATAAATAAAAAAAAAACACAAAATATGAGAAATAAAAAGCTACATTTCAAAATGAAGGAAAAAATCCTAATGATGACGTCATCATTCAGCAGACGAGGAGTGGGCGGGGCTACACCGGGGGGAGCCAATCACAGAGGCCGCCTGGTAGACTTCAGTAAACTGAGCCAGAGCTTTTCTCTGGACCAGCGGGTCGTCCACCTGCAGACAGGAATTCATCATTAATAATTATAAAATAAACCTGTTCATTTTCTGTCCAAATGTCTAAAAAGTCAGAAACATTTGTTAAAAACACACCAGGGAGGTTTTTAAAACTGAAAACTATATATTTGTGTTTTTAAAGAGAGAGAGACACAAAAAGCCAGACTTTTCAAGTGTTCTTTCAACATGTTTGAGAAAAAAGTGTCGTCATGCAGAATGTTGTTGCGTAATAAACACACGTGTGGGAAACTTTAACACGACGCCCCCTCTCTGTGTGTGTGTGTGTGTGTGTGTGTGCGATAGCTTCCATTTCTGCAGAAACTAAACTGATGTCATCAGTCAGAAGTTTACAGATGGAGCCTGAACTCAACGCCTGTCCTCACACAACTTTATTTAAAGTCTCTGTAAACAACAGCAGCAGAGAAAACACACACTGTTACATGTGAAAGAACACACACACATACATGTGTGAAATTAGGAGTGATCATAGTGAACAGAAAAAAAGATGTTTTCAGCCTGGATTTGAAAATGTCAACAGTCAACAATGTCAACAAACCGCTCACATCATCAGATAATCTGGACCGAACATCGGTACCGACCAAAGACCAGGACCAGATTTATCCTCCAATGTTTGGGGGGTAATTCAGGGATAAATCGACCCGAAACTCCTGTAGTCTGAGCCAGTGGCATCCCCCCCCCTCCCTGATGTTCTCCTGGAGTTTCCTCTTTTTACCCCCACATGACGACATTTCATCCACTATATTCATTAGCAATAACCTAGTGTCACTACTGTTTGTGATTGTGCTTTTAAAATGTCGTTATTATCCACATATTTGTCCGTTGTGTTTAAACCAGATGAGCCTCTGTGTGTGTGTGTGTGTGTGTGTGTGTGTGCTCTGGGACATCAGACACACACATCAGCTCCACGTGTGGTTAGTAAACAGCAGAGAGGCAGAATCGCTTGTCGACCGGCACCGAGAAATGTGCTTCTGATTGAAACGGCCGGGCTGTTCACAGCAGCAGTTCCGTGCCTGATGAAAACAGCGCTCTCTCTCAACAGCCCCCCCCGGTAACAACAACAACAACAACAACAACAGATTAATTAGCGGACTGCAGAGACATCACTGCACCTTTCACGTGTGTAACCACGTATCAAAATGACGGATGACCTTCAGATTTTTGTGTCATTGTTAAAAATATTTGGTCAATGACAGAAAATATTCGGTAAACTCAACCACTGATCCGCAGTTTATGAGACGTAGAAATGTAACGTTTATTCTGAGGACGGAGTTGAATTGGACGGTTTGTAACGGTGTCCCTCACCTGTATCCTGCTGATCTTGCTGAGCACGTCCTCTCTGTCGTGGCTGGCGCAGCGCAGCCGTCTCTTCAGATCCTCCATCTTGTGTCCGAACTCCTTCACGACGGACTTCACCCAGGACCTCTGGGCGTCGGACAGCGAGCCCAGCAGAGTCCCGGTTCTGCCGGGGTGCTGGGTCAGGATGCTGGAGAAGATCCGGCTGTAGACGTCCAGGGTGGCGTTCATCACGTCGACTTTTCTCTGCGGAGGAGAGGAGGGAACGCTTTAAACTAGCCTCTAGGTTTGTTATAATAATCGTAAAATAAACGTCATTTATGAGGCATTTTGATTAATATTTCACAATAAAGAAAAACGTGATTGTGTTATTTGTGTACCTGGCAGGAGTTGTTGATAGTCTCGACGACAGAACGGAACAGAGGATTCCCGCCGACCTCCGGCTCTGTCAGACTCTAAAACACACACAGAGAAACACATTTCAGCACTTTTATTTGTGTTCAAGGGTTAACAAAGTACAACATAAATACTCACTGATACAAACTGTATTAACGTAGTACCTGCAGTATCTGCATATCTATCTATCTATTAAAAATATATATATTTCATAGCATGCAACAGATAACAAAGAACAAAGAAAGTATATGATGAACAGACAGTTTCAAAGAAAGTTGGACATTTCAGTATTTTTTGCAGAGTTTAATGGAAATGTTTCCTGACTGGCCGTTCTACAGGAATATAATCTGAAACGTCATGACTCGGCTCAGCGTGGAGAAACAGACGATATCTGAACACTGAAGCAGTAGTTTCAGTTTGAGGCCCCTGCCAAAATCCTAAAATAATGAATGGTTTCACTTGCTGTCAGTGACCGAGAGATTGCATCACAATTGCATCACAATCATCCAGATTTTTATCTAATGACCACATGAGACCAAACCACAGGCAGACTGTCGGGTTTCACTTCAACTCTTTTTAAGATTTGAAACATTTCATCACCTAGATTTGTTTGAGATAATACCTTATCATTATGAGTAATACGTGCAAATTATGAAAGTGTATATAAATGAAAGCGAAAGCACATACTGTATATATTGTATCACTGCAGAGGATGTCTGTGATTTTAATCTGGTGTGAATCATTTGTAGGTCACAGTAGAGTGTAAACATCACTTTAAAATCCCTTTAAAATGCTTAATTTGGCTCTTAATTTGTGCACACATTCCTTAATATCAACCCAAACTTCAATTTCTGTGTAATCTTTCACTTTAAATCACAAGCTTTAAGAAATACGACATTAACAATTCCTTACGTGTCCACAAAAACACATAAACAAGATAAAAGATGTCATATTTCTCTATAGCAGACCAGTGCTAAGTATCAAGAAGAAGTCAATAAAACAACAAACAGTAAGACCAAAAGCAAGACAACATTTGGGTAAATAAAAACAAGAAAACAGTGGATGCAAAACAAAAGTTGAAAGCAGACAAAAAAAAAACATGACAAATGAACTATGCAATTAAAAAGGACAAAAGCAACAAAGAAATAAAATAAATAACTAAAATTAAAAAAAAAAAAGTTTTTTTTCTTCCTTGATTATTATCTATTCATTTTACTTTTCCAAATACTGTGTAACTCCAGTACTTTTATGTTATATAAATTCCTAAAATGCAATAATAATGATAAAATAAAAGGATCAGGGTCCAAAATTGGCACCATTTGCTAGCCGAATGCTAGTAAAAGTGGCTAGCAGATTTGCTTAATTTACCAGCCAAAAAACAATGGTACTCTACAGAGAGGCTGGTAGATTTTGAACATTCACCAGCAATAAAAAAGTTAGTTAGTTTTGGACCCTGTAAAGAATAAAAGAGAGGTGACATCACATAAAAGAACGTTTTAAGAAGTTTTAAGAAGGCCCTGATGGCGAAGGCACAGTCACAGATTCAAGCCTTTTGGAACGGATAGAAAGGTCCCACCTGAGGATCGAAGGATCCAATATTTCAGCTGCATAGCTTGAAGCCAGACCCGGTAAGGCCCGGCATAAAGCTGCACGGAAAACTCTAGAGGATCTAAAATCGAGCCCTGTGGGACACCACAACACGTAAACTCACCAGCACATCTGTGATGGACTCGTGGGTTTGTTTCAGGTTGTCGCTGATGAACTGGCGAGGCATCGCAGGCATCCCAGACACCAACACACCTCCCAGTAAGACCAGTAGACACAAAGAACCAGACATCTCGGAACTTCGATACAGATTACCGTACTGCAAAAAGAGCGGTCCTTGCGAGAAAGGCTGATAAAGTCAGGAGTGTGATGATGTCTCGTCACTGATGCTCTCTGTTGACCTGTGGGTCTATATATATGTCTGTGTGTATCCCTGTCTGTCTCATTATGTGTCTGTGTGTCGCTGTGGTTGTGTATCTCTGTGGTCTGTGGGCTTTTCAGCAGCAGCAGCATCGACAATAGTTTTCCTCTAAAACTCACTGTGCTGCTGCTAAACTGACACACACAGGAGACTCCCTGGTGGTCAGGTTTCTATTCACTTCCATCCAACAAACACGTACACACACACAGCGTGCAGGAGACTCCCTGGTCAGAGTGGTTTAAACTGGAGGAAGACCAGTTCACCAAAGAATTTACCTAGAAGTCTGCATGTGTAGGTGCACACTCGGATAAGGTTAACCAGGTGTGCCAGTAACATCACTGGTGAGTGTGTGTGTGTGTGTGTGTGTGTGTGTGTGGTTCAAAGAGTGCATAAAACCTCATGTAAGCTTTATGAAACTTTACGGCTGTTTGCATTTTGTATGCAAGCTTTTGTGTGTCTAAACGTTTGCAGCGTGGAGCAGGTAACTGGTCTACAAGAGCATTTAATCATCTTACATTTATATATTTATAACCCCCTAATTTCAACTTCAGTTCCAGAGGGTCCCCAGCAACAAGGGGCATAATATAAACTATATATATTATATAAAACTCTAATACCATCCATAAGTAACACAATGACAGAATGTATGAGTGTTTTGGTCACGGGTTTCTTACACATGTTCTAATAAAAACATCTAAAAGCAAAAATCCTGTCAGACGAGGGTCTGTGACCTAATTTGTGTCAGTTTGAAAGTTTGAGAACCACTGACTTAATCGATTAGTTTGTTGACTGAAAAATAAGCTGATAATAATAATAATAATAATAATAATAATCAATAATAATAATAATAATAATAATAATAATAATGTTTGATCAAATAAAACAAGAAATATTAGGCATTCAAAATTGTCTGGGAAATTGTAAATGGGATTTTTTTTTCTCACTATTTTATGGCATTTTATTAAAGAATTTATTAATTGATTGAACGAGAAAAGAATTTGCAGATTATTAGGGATGTTAGTAATTAACTGTTAACTGACAATAACCAAAATAAGATTAATAATCAGTTAAAAAGAATACCATGAATTCTGTCTCTTTATCTATTTTTTAACTGCTAGTTAACTTTCTAGTGCAAACTTTTTTTTCATGGTAACCGTGGTAACCGTGGTAACCATGGTAACCCGTGCCAGCCTCAGCTCTACCGTCGTCACCAGATAATGTCTAAATTACTGGAAAAGATAAGCAGCTAATCCAACGGTCGCAGGTGATTTTTAATCTGCAGAAATGTAAATTAAAGTATTATTGAAGTTACAGAGCTGCCTGTCTGTTATGAACGTTGTCGTCACTACCGCAGTGCATTGTGGGATATTTATGCCGGCATAATGTCCAGTGTTGTAATATTGCACCAGAAATAGTATGCACATACTACTGGTTTCATTCTGAGGTTTCGTACTGAAATATCTCACGTACTGTTTTAGCGACTAAATATGATGTTAGTGTGAAATCTCCACATACTGAAAGTATCAAAAGTAAAAGTATTCATCATGCATCAGAATGGCTCCTGTATTATTACTTTATGTTATGTTATAGGTTTGTTATTACTGCTGCATTAATGTGTATGAATCATTTTAATGATGTGGAACTTTAAATGCTTTTCTTAAGATGACCAGATTTCTGAAATGAAAACGACATTTATTACATATGAAATTAAAAACAATTCGGACAATTCCGGTTTCATGTATTTTGACGATGGTATTTGTTGTACTGGTTACGATATATTTAGCTAACTTTCCTCACATCTGAGACAGAAATTAGGCTCTGCTGTCCACTCATCCTTCCCACGTTAAATATATAAATTATAACGCACAGTTAAAAACAGGGACTGTCCCCGGAAAACAGGGGCGTCTGGTCATCACATCATCAGAAACAAATGCTCACCATTTCATGAAATACTAAATACAGAAATACTCAAATGTGTCACAGCATCAGAAATGCAGTAAGAGGGGAAAGATGCAGCCCAGCCTGTGGATGTTGTAAAGACGTCAGGTGGTTTTCACTCTGACGGTGTGTGGCCCTCCGTGGCATCGCAACTCATTCATATGAGTATTAGTCATTTTCAATTTCCAAGGGTCAACGGCAGAGACCAAAATGCATCGGGACAAACCAACAACCAATCAGAGCGACGAAACCTAACACATTTTGAGCATCAAACTCTTATAACTGTATTTACCTGCATTTTGCAGATTTTTATACTCTACACTTTATGTTCTAGCGGTTCTTCAAAATAAAAGTCCTCTGCTACTTTTATGATTTTACAGGGGGGGGGGACAAATGCACTCATCTTTCCAGTCATACCCAATTTATGTAATTCAAGACTGTTTATGGACCCCAGTATGCAGAAATATTCAAATACACCGTTTTTAGAATAGGCGAGAATTTCACATTTTATACTGCATGAGAAAAACAAAAGTTGACATTTCTGCAAAGGGGAGACTTGTGGGTACCTATAGAACCCATTTTCATTCAGATATCTTGAGGTCAGAGGTCAATTTTTTCCTTGCCAAAATTTTGCCTAACTTTGGGGCGTTATTTAGCCCCCTCCCCGGGGCATATCTAGTTTCATATGATAACAATATCTTCACTCTAGCTTTATAACAGAGTCCACTACAGTCAGATTTCAGGCCACCCCCTGGAAATGCCCCTGGCATTAATTCCCATAACGAAATTATTCAGATAAATTATCGGCGATAATACGTGCCAAATTACTTTTAATTACTTCCAACAAGTGCAGCATCTACACACTCTGATACAGCAGGTGGCAGTATGTAACTTTTTAAAGTTACTTTGCGGTCAACAAACACATACTGAGTATACATTACAAATATCTGACATGTTTTTTCCATCAAATTTGACTAAATAAACACAAAACATTGACCCAAACGATTTCTGAATATAGAAACATCAACAAAATATCTCTTAACGCTCCATAAGTTATTTGGACACACTGACGTCACCACGGGTCGTCAGCCCGTTTTGGACCGCAC
Organism: Heterobranchus longifilis; assembly: GCA_028570985.1. Taxonomy (NCBI): domain Eukaryota; kingdom Metazoa; phylum Chordata; class Actinopteri; order Siluriformes; family Clariidae; genus Heterobranchus; species Heterobranchus longifilis. The sequence goes on from JAOVVB010233233.1 coordinate 7,594, forward strand.
GTGTCATGTGATGACGTCATCAAGAGCGTACACCGTGATGACGTGAAAGACAGAAGCCTTTCAGCTTTCTGCAGCAAAAAGAATGAATGCTCCAGATATTATGGTTCTTATTTTAGATCGATTTAAACAAGTAAACGACGCCCCGCCTCCTGCGGCCGCCGCGGGAGGTCAGTTTTCAGAAGGTTAAGGATGAAAATAAAACTGACTTCAATCAAAGTGGGCGGCGAGAGTGATGAAAGTTATGGTGATGGTATTAATTTGAAGGAATTCATTCAGTCAGAAGAACTGAAAGAACTAAAATTGCTAAACTGTGGAAGTAATTGTAGAGAATGGTTTGTAATTTTAGGTGACTAATTTGAGGCCGACAGAAGACGGCTGATTGACGGGAGATCTGTGGGAAGTGCAGAGAGGACGGGGGGGGGGGCGGAATCAGTGACCTCTGACCTCAACGACCTGCAGTGATAACATCTCCTGACCCGGGCTTTTGTTCACGTCTGCGCTTGTTTAGTTTATGCTAACGCTTACACAGCCGGCAGCGCTGAGACTAAACGCTCAGACAAACGGGATTATCTGAAAGGAAGAGACGCTTTAAACACCAAAGAGCCAGAGAGGACACTTAGACTGGACACCTCTGTTTAAGACAAAAATTATTAAAGCATGCCGCAGTGTCAATGCCACGCCCCTTCTGCTGCATCTCCACTGGTGGTCGACCGATATGTTGTTCAACGGCTGAGGCCGATATTTAGAGAGCAGGGCGGCCGATGGCTGAATTATAGTGCAGATTTTTTTTTTGCATCTGATAAAATATCCTACAACAATTTAAAATGTCTGAAGTTAAATGCACATTTATTGAACAGTTATTCAGCAGATAGCAGCATCTCTTTGTTTGTGAAATATATAAACGTACATAAATAAAAACAACGTTAGTGCACAGGACCACCGAGCAGGATCTCTTTGTTTCTGCTCCTTTTGTAGATCTGCATCAGTCCACATGTTTCCAGAAAAATGACAAATTAGAGAAAAAATTTTACAGAAAAAAAGTTGTAATTTTTTGAGAAAAAAGTCATAATTTTTCAACAAAAAAAAAGTAGGAATGTTTACAGAAAAAAAGTTGTAATTTTTTTAGAAAAAGTCATAATGTTTTGAGAAAAAAGTCGCAATGTTTTGAGAAAAAAGTCGTAATGGTTGGACATGTAACCATGGTAACCTGTGCCAACCTCAGCTCTACCGTCGTCACCAGATAATGTTTAAATTACTGGAAACGGCTGCAGGTGATTAACGGTTGCAGGTGATTCTTAATATGTAGAAATGTAACCGGAAGTTATGAACGTTGTCGTCACTACCGCATTGCATTGTGGGATATTTATGTCCTGTGTTGCATACTGTAATATTTCACTGGAAATACTATGCACATTGCATACTATTGGTTTCATACTAAGGTTTCAGACATACTAAAAAATCGTATATATTGTTTTAGCGACTAAATAACACGTTAGTGTGGAATTTCAGACGCAACCCATCGCTACATCTGGGGCTCAGCGCCGCACAAGACGATTATGATTGGTTTGAAGAAATACAAACAAGCCGGGGCGTTTTTTTTCCCTCCTATCCCAGAATATTAACTTGTGCAGCCAGAACATTCTCTGGTCTTGCAATGCAAGACTATACAGCACACTATGCTGTCAAATCAGACTGTAAACGTGTGCACATTTAGCACAAAACAGTCAGAGGGAGGCACAGAGAATATCCACATACTATCAGAAACACAATAGAAGCTCGGGCCTCACTGTTACAGTAACCGGAGCGGAGTCATCGCTCTGCTGGAATATAAGAAACCTGACCCACGTAGCTTCAGGGACAAACTGTCTCTTCTTTTCTTAGACGTTTACTGAGACTCTGAAACATTGTGCTGCTGTTTTGGGTGGTTAGAGAGAGCTGTATCAAATATGCAGATATTTTTACTAATCTCACTAAAACTGAGATTTTTGAAATTTCCCTCTAAAGCATATTCTGCGTCTGTTTCTTCCGTTCACTGTGTATGGATTTTTCTCTGGTTGTTGTGTATCCGTGTAGACATGTAAAACAGCGTTTGTGCATGCCCATTGTTGCTTTGTGTAATAAGTGTGCACCAGAAACAACGGTCACGAGTAAGTAGTACGCTAAGCAGCAACTCCACCTCATAAACTAACGATGATTTTTCATTAACGATTAATTAGCAGATTATTTTCTTGATTTAAAAAAAAAATGTAAAAAATATCCATCCCAGTTTTTCAAAGTCCAAGGTGATGTCTTTAAATGTCTTGTTTTGTCCAAAAACCCAAAGATATCCAGTTTAATATGATATAAAACAGATGCATCATGCAGCGGTGTCTGTGGTGAAAATGTGGTTTGAACAGCTGGACAGTGAACGGCAAAGTCTCAAATATGGCTTTTTGGTTTGATACTGAACACAGTAAAGTGTCAGACTCTGAGCCTTTTGATACCTTGAATATCGCTCAATTAAATATTAAAACTTTGATCCGTCTCTGTCTCCTCAGGGCCAATACTGCGACATCTGCAGCCAGGGCGAAAGCGATCGCGCCCACCCCATCACCAACGCCATCGACGGGACGGAA
>JAOVVB010233234.1:0-10207 GCA_028570985.1 Heterobranchus longifilis
CCCAGCACCGCTGGTACTGGGAACGACGCATGCGCTGCATGCCGTCGTTCCCTGTTCCTTCGGGCTTGGACCCCTAATTACAAAGTCCAGAAAATAAAGAGTGTAGCAAGTTTTCCCAAGAGCATGCGAAGAAATACACAAAGACTCACCGAAATGAAGCCAGAATTATCTGGAAGACCGTCCATCAAGTGTCTACTGTGAGAATCATAAGGATATCCCCCCATCTAAAATACAAAGAATCATACTTAAATAAAAATCAATAAAGACAACAAATAAGAGAAATCAAAACACCATATGGTGTGGAGTGTAAGTGGACCTGGTTGGGTCCCGGTAGAGGCAGCGGACTGCGATCACAGTGCTGGGGCTCTGTTGGAGTTAGAGGACACGGTCTGTGGTGGCGCCTCTTCCCTCCAGCGTGAGAGGAGGTGAAACTCTTGCAGCCATCTTGCAGGTACCCCTCGTGCTCCACCTTCCTCCTCATGGTGGAGTTCCAGTGGTTCTTGATGGAGTTGTCCGTCCTGTTGGAGAGAAGATCAGTAATATTTTACACCGTTTCATGACTCAAACTGGAAGTGGAGATGCCATCACATGTGCACAAGATTATATTACCGTCCAGGAAGAAGCTTGGAGATCTCTGCCCAGCGGTTGCCAAGGCGTTTGTGGGCCTCATAGATGATTCGGTCCTCTTCCTGAGTCCACGAAGACTTCTTCACCTCGGGGTTGAGGTGGTTGTGCCACCGTTCACGGCACTGCTTTCCAATCCTCCCCTGGAGGTGCTTGGCGATCACCGACCAACGCTTGGGGCCATACTTGTGTACCAGGTCAATAACCTGGAGAGATATTTAGTAGCCGTTTTTTTTACTTCTATATCACAAAATTATGTCATCTTTTATTTTATGAAAGGATAGAGTAAGGCCCTAATTGGACTGATTCAAACTACAAGCTCGTAAAGAGGGAAATCACATTGTTCTACTTCTCTCATTTGTAGCCAACAGCAGCAGCAGTGTTCAGAAAGCTTTGACTGCAGCAGCAGCTTGTTTGACTGTTTCCGTCAAGGCTGAAAAATGTTGTGACGTGATAAGTCTGTTTCTGTTATGATGCCAAGATTTTGAAGGAATGAAACACCATTCTTGACATTCTTGAAGAATCGTGATCCATTTAAGGAATGCATTGTTCATCTCAGAGCTGGGGAAGACATTACAGCTTCACTCTGTACAAAGAAGGGCTGGCTGAGCTCTAAACTAGTGACTTGGAAAGTCTGTGTTTTATTAGGGGTGACGTAGTGGAGCATTTACTTTGCAAAAAAAGAAAGAAAGAAGCTAAGGCAAAGAAAGTTTTTGCGGGAAGAAAGTTTGCGCATGTGCACAGCCCTGTTAGTCTGAAGGTAGGAAACACATTGCATATTGTAGCATTTGTGTTTGCACTGTGATCTTTCACTTAGACTAAGCTGTTCTCGGTGCTCTCCCCACAGCTTCCTTCTGTCTCCCCCTATCAGTTACCAATTTTGTTGTCCAGCACAGGAAACTCCCAGCTCCTCTTACCTTCTGATCCTCCTCTTTTGTCCAGGGTCCTTTCACCAGCTCTGGGTTGAGCACCTTCTGCCAGCGGTGCTGACACTGGCCATCTGTCCTCCCCTGTGACAGAGCCACACAAAGCACAACACCTCATTACACCACAGTTATACCTACTCCTGACAGCTGTATAGAACTCTGCCTGTCCAGTCACTGCACCCACGACTGTTACAAACATCCTATTGAGGAACAATGTTAATTATGATTACTAAATGGTTTGGATGCTCATTAAGTGTTAGAATGATAAGATGGACCAATATGGCATAAAGCAGTACAATAATATTCTTCTTAATATTAATTGCTTGGATCTTATTACACAATGCAGACACATTACATTACACACTTACTGGAAAAAAGTTAGCTATTAGTTTCCAGGAGTCAGTTCCGTGCTGCTCTACAAGTTTTTTCAGCTTTTCATCCTGAAAAGAGAGAAGAAACAATGAGACTTCTGTCATCCACATTAACATGCTGCAGACTTTCATTGTATTATAGATATAAAATAACAGCAGTGACTATTAAAGTTCCCCTAAGATGTGTGGAGCACACACTTAAACATTTTCTTAATTGAAATACAAATCTCATGCAGTACAAAGTCTCCATTTCACTTAAATAACCTACAAAACCCCCTGAAGTCCAGACCTCACTTGTGCCTCTGATAAACGTACCTCATCTCGGGACCACTTTACTTTACACAGGGTCTTTTTATCTTTGCTCTTCTCTTTACTCTCTGGGTCTGTGGAGTGTAGGTCTTCATCCTCATCATTGCTATAATAAAAATACACAGGGCAAATGTGGAAGGGGAGTAAAAGAAGAGAACATTTTGTAGAATAGAGGCAACACTTTTCTTTATGAGGTCAATGACTGTAAGCAGGAATGGTGATGAATATGGTATTGCATGGAAATTGCTAATACAGGCACTGGTTACATAGGGTCAAATTAATTTGTCAAGTTAATTAGGTTGGGTTGTTCCATCCTTTCTGTAATGCATGCACAAAGAAGTGTGGAAAAAGATGTGGCCACGGCTGACTAATCACTGTAACTACTAACCACACCTGGCAATTATAATCTAAGTGAATTCACAGATTGTGATTGAGCGCTACTCTTGATGTCACAGCTAAAACAAGCAAGACAAGGAGAAAAAAAAGGAAACACAAAAACATGGATGGTAGTTGCAAAAGGCTTTCAGTTATTCTATCAAATCTAAAAGTTATTCAAGAAGAACTAAAACATACTAACTCTGACACCTCACTAATATTGCATTCAGACTACAGCAAGACAGAAATTAGGGCTGCACGATATGAGGAAAATATGCGATAATGGTGTTGAACATTGCAATAACGATATTACTTAAATAGATAAATAAACAGTTTATCAATATATCAGTTCTGCCTTTCTGCTGCTTCCGGTATTCTGCTAAAATACAACAAAACTGAAATGAAGTTAATACTGACATTATTTTTCAACTAACTCAAAAAATCCCTGTGTCTTTCGCGATATGTCACAGTCTTTTGCAATGTGTTTATTGCAAAGACGATAAAAAACTATATTAGATACATATTAGAAATGTACTACAAAATGTAAATCAATAGTCTAGACTATGCTGAATCAAATAAACAATAAGGGAACAGGTAAACAAACAATCAATCAGATAAGTAAAAAATAAATATAGCCTAAATAATGTATAATGATGGATTGAATGGAAATTAGTTTGTCAGACTGATGGGCCTCAATATGAGACAAAATAACACCGTAAGAGCACAACAGGGCTTTCACTTTAGAGATTTAGAGGACCACCTCCTTCTGACAAACCTGTTCAGAACTAAAAGGAAGGAAAGAAACAACGTGTACTTATACATGACTGCATACAAGAACATGAAATTCCTCTCTACTGACACAAGAAGTTGGCAGGTAGCACTGTACTTGCTGCTGGGCAACACTTTCTTTGTGGTCGTGGAGAAGAAGTTAATAAATGGAGGAGAAATTAAGTTGTCTGTTTCTGAGAACTGTTACTATAAAGCAGACCTTTCTGTTCCTGCATGCACTTAACCGCACAAAGGGTCCTCGTATCAGACTGTGCATGAATGTGTCTTCTTCAGTGTGGAAACTTGAACATGGCAATTGAATTTTGGCGTGGCCTGATTCCCTCAGCAGAGCAAAGAGAAGTGTGAGTCTGGACCTATGGCTGAACAGGAAGGAGGGGAGTGAAGGGGGGCTGGAGGAAAGGGGCGATCCCACATCAACAGACTCTTTCACCTCCAGAGGTGTGTGAGAGTGTGTGTGTGTGTGTGTGTGTCATTGAGATGGAGGAGGAGGTACACTGGGGTGTGGTCAGGGGAATGGCAAAGCCCTAACGGTCCAGTTGTTCAAAAAGTTTCAAAAAACAGGCAGACATGTACCTCTTTGCACTCAGAGTAATAACAACATAATATTAAAATGTGCTTCAAAAGTTGTAAAAGGAACAATTGTAGTATCAGCTGAACGCCTCAATAGCAGTAAAACAAATAGACACCAAAGCACCAAATATTCATAGTCAGAGTTTTCTGCATTAATCCTTCATCATAAGTCATAAACAGATCATAGGATATGTTGTAAAATATGGAACTTGCATTCTGTAGATCAAACCATGAGCTGTTCTAATTGCAAGAAAAAAGAGCCACCCATTTTCCTCCAAATGTGAACACAAGTAGGGGTATGTGATGGGGATGAGATATAATTCAATGGTTAGTTCAAGCGCAATACAGAAAATAATTAAAAATACCAAATTTCCTATACCTCAATGTCATATCTTCAAATAGCTTGTTTTGTCAATCCAAAACCCATAGATTTATTTTACAATTAGATAAAACTGAGAATAGCTGCAAATCCTCAGATTTGATGAACTCGAACTGGCAAATGTTTGGCAATTTTGCCTGTTAAATTACTGAAATAATTCCTTGATTATCAAAATGGTTGGCAATTAATATTATGTTGATAAACTAATCAATCAATTGGCTTATCGTTTCAGCATTAATTTTATGTTTTAATATGAATAATAAACACTTGATTGCAAATATTGTGCACCTGCTGTTGTTGAATGTAAATAATGAATGTGCTGCTACCTTTGTCACTATAATGTAACAGGCCAGTATATCTTATCAAGTCTAATCACACAGACATCTGTTTTCTCAGGTACTTTTTGGCACTGGGGTTTTTGATCAACAAAGAAAGGCTTTGGGGTTTTCTTCTTGTCTTGGCAGAAACAAGGTGTTCCAAGAAGAACAAATGGTCCAAATCTTAATATAAAAACACAGAAAACATTTGATGCATGTTTTTATATGTGTTTTATTTTGTCTTGTGATGAAGAGAAAACAATATATTACTAGTTAAAATTATATATTTATTGCAACTAATCTGACTGACCTGTCTTTCAAGTAATATGTTTCCAAGGATGCTGCAGTTGCATAACTGCTGCTGTTTGACAATGGGCTGTACGACTGCCATGCATAGCAAACATATTATGCAGTCTATACTGTATTATTCCAACATTAAGAAAACAACAGCACAACCCATGTTTAAAAAACGGGATTTACAGGCAATAATTTCTGCCTGTCATATTTTACACTATCCATACGTTATCAACCATTAAATATCATATTACTGGTACTCTTCATCAGCTAACGTTACCATTCATAAATATCGTAGGTAACCTCGTTACAGTATGACTGTGCAGGTGCATGCTGTCAAAGACTAAACGTGCAGTGTGAATGCCCACACTGTATTATTAAGACACTGATACAACATATTTTTATGTTATCTTTACTAGAGGTGCATAGAGGCACTGGTGGTTGTGGCAAACAGATAGCAAACAGCATAATGAAACTAATACATAATGTATTGCTGGCACTCACCTGCGTGGTTTCACGTTGTCCATGACAGTTGGTAGGATGATTTAACCTTTTCAAAGACGAACCTGTGGTTTGGCAGCTGTCTAAAATCCCACATTAATAGATGTTTATCCATAGAAATCGCTGTAAGTCATCGCTGGTTTCTTCTGAGACGCGGTAGCATCTAGCTAGCAGTATTGGGCTAGCCAGTGAGCTAACACAATGTACAGTCCATAACATTACGCTCGCTCTGGAAAAGCCGGACTCACTCTCGATAACATCTTTCCAAAGAAAGGCGTCACTGTGTCTTCTTCTGTTACTTGTTTCTGAAAAGTCAATATCGCAACATAAAAAGCCGATATTAAGTAGAAGAGACTAACACGGTACTTTCATTACTCGCTGTCCGGGCTGTTTCTATCTTACTTGTCTCTGTACTTCTATTTGCCGATATGATTTTTGTCCATCCCGCCGATTCTCGCGCCCAGCCCTCTGCGCAGGCGGCCTCGCTCCTGATTGGTCAGGAATGGGGCTGTGAAAAGAGGAGTAGGTGCTTGAAACTGATAGGGCGAAAATGAGGAGAGGTTCGTGTGTGATTGGTTAGAAGTGAGGAAAGGGTTCGTTTCATTGGTTGGAAATTTGAGGAGGCGGGCGTTAAACTAGATGACTGTACTTGTCACCTTCTGCAGCAGAATCATGAGCAGAATGGATCTTTTCATCAAGGCGGTGGTGGCTCAAAGTGGGGTGCAGGGACATTTAGGGGCCCTGCAGGGGGGTTTCAGGGAGTTCTTAGCTGGAGGCAAAGCGCTATGAACCCAGTGTCCAATTCTGTCCCTGTAATCTACAGATCTGATATGTTATTTTGTGTTAGAACAGCAGATATCTCTACTGAACATGGAATGGGCCTATAGCTTATCTTTCCCATATGGTGCACACATAAAATTAAATTTAGTTTTAATTTAATTTCTATTGGTGCACATCTAAATTGGAGTGCATAGAAATTCAATTGGACCCCAATTTAATTCATATGGACCAATGTCTTTGAATGTACATTACATACATTATTGTGGTTCCTTGTAAAGGGATAGCCTATAAATTATGATGATGATTCGCATAGTCTACTAGGCCTGATTGCATCATATTTGAGAAGATCGAGGGCTTGACGCTTGAGATTCATATAAAAGTTATAGACAATATGTACGGCATTTTAACTCTGACATAGATAAAACAATATTTCCTTTCTCTTTGACAGGCAGCTCTTGCATTTCCACAGTATAGGGCCTACACTTTGCAGCTCCTTTAAAAAGTGTTTTGCTGACACCTTGTGGACAAACCTTTGGCATCTGCATTGGTTACTCGTTTGATGCAGCCACAATGACAATATTTACCACTGAAAATGTGATATCTTACACAACATTCATATGGTGCACTATTCCTTTTAATTTGTCACAACATCTCTGGTTATTATTCTACGCACTATCAGCTCCAAGCAACTCAAAGTCGACTCGGGACATATAGCCTTTTTTACGAGATAAGTTCCATACATTATTAATTTATATTGTGTAGGCTATTATCAATGTATCATCATTATAATTATGATATTCTATTTATCATTCCCCATTCTGAATCCATTAATTTATTTTTCTGGCGGTAAAAGCAGAATGTGGACGATATTTGGGGATATTATGCAGGTGCTGCCTTTCTACCTGTAGGTGACACTGTTTAACTAGATTTCTCAATGTTGTCATTCCTGAGACTAAAAAGTAGCTGTGTTAAGCCACCCACAACAAGTCCGGAAATCACTTAACATGATTCTAAAAATAAAAGCACAAAATCTGTGAATTAACAAATAATTGCATTACATGTAAGATAAGAGAAGTATCTGAAGTTTTTATTTGCTGTAGACTTCCTTATACAAATACTACAAAACTAAACCAAAGCAGTTTGTTAAGACTTCCACTATTTCCAACCACCTTGTAGGCTACAGAGCAGAATTAAATGTATATAATTGACAGGGCTACACTACCAGTTTGGCCCACCCAGACTCTCAGGGGCCCTGTGTTCATGGTAAGTATGGTTTTTGGTTTTACATTTGGTCAATGACCGATTTGTCTGTCTAGGCCTCTATGCACCAATTACAATATCACCTCAAATCAATGTCAACAAGGGCCGGTTCTACATTATTACCTTAACTTGTGGTCCAGATGAGCCTTGTGTCTTTTAATGTTATTTATTTACAGAACACACGTTACATACTATTCCTATATAGATATCAGTTTACTTGGTGTACTTTGAAATAACAAGATACATAATGTACAGAGAGAAGTGTTGACGTGTGTTGATCCAGCCATCATTAGAGGAATATGTACTCAGATTATTATTTTTTTTATTTTTTTTATTTTTTTACATTTAAGTAAAAGTAGTATTACCATGATCTAAAAAAAATACTTAACAGTCCTTCATTCAAAGTCTTACTTACATAAAAGTGCAGCAGAAGTATGAGGAGATAAATGTAGGCTACTTAGCGATTGAAAAGTAAAAGTACACATTATGCAGTGAAGGTAATATTATTATACATCAAATGATTGGATTGATAATATTGATGCATCCATAATAATGCAGTTGTACAATGAGGGTTGTAATGGAGTAGAAGTATAAAATAGCATGATATGGAAATACTCAAGTAAAGCACACATACTTCAGAATTGTACTTGAGTAAATGTAGCCTACATGCAACATTTCACCACTTGGCTACTTCTTGTGTTTTCTCCATATACTATTTATTTTTGGTTTTCTCTGCTTATTTTATTTTGAAATGCACTACCGGAAGTGCACCGGTGTATTCTGTCCGGCCTGATAGTCGTTGTACAGTTGTGAAGTCCCGTGACGAATTTCATTGGAACTTTCTACGGCCAGGAAAGACTGATGTTTCCTGCTTCTCGTACTTACTTGACAGACGCTTATGGACAGCAAGAAAATACACTTTCTGTTTGAGTGTTTAGGAGCTTTTGTCTGAGACAAAAGTGGAAAATGGTCGCTGTATTGACAGTTTAAATACTGTAAAGCGAGATATCCGTACTGGACCCACGAAAATAGATGAACACCGCATCCGAATACTGTAAGGTACGTGATGTTCATGTAAACGTTACCTCACCTTGTTCTCGTTTCGCTAACGTAGCATTGGCTAGCTGTACCTAACTTAGCATACGAAGCTCTAACAATATAAGTAATAAAACATTGTTGGAGGTAATCGTAAATGAATAACTGTTAGCTATTACATAACATTATTTTTTTCTGCTCGAAAACGGCACTAAACAGATGTTCAACCGAAGCAAACAACAATATAAACAAAGTTAAGTTAGCTAACTTTGCTGTGTAGCACACGTGAGAAACTTAAATGATGTGTAATTGTGAGCGTTTGCTGTATTGTTTACAGTTTGTATTACAAATGGGAGCTTGTTAGAGCATGTCAAACATTTCATTTCGTGTGTGTATGTCCAGTTTCACCCTCCTCTGCCTGAGAAGGTAACTTAACGTTACGCTTTTCCTGTAATACACGTGAGCTATGCTGAGATAAAAAAAAAAAAACACAAAAAAACGAACATAGCCCCAGGTGTTAGCTTAACAAACGGCCCTGCCAAAATTAAGAGGACTAGGCGAGGCCTTTTCAATGCTGTGTTCTAGGGACATGTTATCCACCCCCATATAATTATTCTCTGCCTGCAGACATCATGTGTCAGACCTCACAGGCTGTCAAAATGAATCCCTACATATTGATTCAGCTGTGTGGTATGGACAGTGGCACACAACCATTTCTAAGTTAGGTGATGTGTATGTGAATGTTTCCCCCCCTGTGGTGCTATTACATAAACCCCAGTTAACAAGTTTGGACTGGAGTGAAGAAGGGTGCTTTTCTTGATATGTTTTTCTGTTCTGATTTGGTGATGTATAAACCAAAAATACTTGACTTCACTTCTCCACTGACAATATTTCAACGTTGTTATGTTGAAATCTGCTTACTTTTCACTCGTCATGAGTTGAGGATTTTCACAACATATGCCTTGATGTAACAGGTGTCTATGAAGAACATGACACATTTCATGTTATGAAAGATGGCAACAAGATGGATTTTACTATTTGAGAGCTCTACAATATATTGTCCCAAAAATAATTGCGATAAACGATATTATTGTCATTTTAAGACCATTTCATGCCATTGTTATGATGATGATATAATAGCATAATGCAAGTACACCCTTTCAAAGAGCGTTAACATTTAGACAAGACTTGGAATTTGAAAAAACTATCCCAAATAAATAAAACATAAATATGATATATTTCTATAAAAAGTCAACATACTAGCACATTCACGTTAATTGGCTCTCCTCTCATTATTTGGCTTAAACCCAAAAATGTTCACACATCGGAGCTGTGGAGCTTTAAAACCAAGTCCATTTGGACTTATTCTTCCAAACTTTCTGGCTGGTCAGTAGCTGTCATAACCAGAAATTATAGCAAAACGTGTCTCAGCAGAGTTTTTATCTGTTTATTCGGCTTAGGTGCAGTGAAAAAAGGCTTATAATGGCTGGGAAAACCCAGCTGTTTATTCTGGCATCATGCTGGCTAAAATGTCGGTGGCATTCTTATGCAAACAAACACGCATGTAAACACAATGGGCGATATTGTACAATATATGGACATGACATCGATCATTTTTGCTGACCATGATAAGTCGATAACATAATTATTGTGACAGGCCTATTCTACATCTGTGAG
>JAOVVB010233235.1:0-39540 GCA_028570985.1 Heterobranchus longifilis
CAAGTCTCTCAATCTCCCCATATCTCTCCTCCTCACCTCGGCTCTTCCCTCACCGTTGTCCGCTGCTCTGTGGCCGACACTCCCCTCCTCTCGTCGGTCCCCCCTGCTCTGCCCCCCCCCTCTGGTTTTCCCTCGCCAGTGCTCGCTGCTCCGTCCCTGTGGGTGGTTCCCGGACTAAACTCGTTTTCAACTCCGAAAGGCAGATAAGCACAGGCTCCCGTTCATTTTATAATGTGTATTTGTGTTGTGATACTGAAACAACCATCCGTCAGCAGGTTAATAGCAGCGTGTTGTCTGTAGAGAGCTCCGGCTCACAGCGGGGGGTCTGTGAGAGAGACGGCCGGCCAGCGAGTGAGCGACCCCGGCAGGAGCTAGCTTCATGTAGCGGCAGTGTGTGGTGCTTCTCAATTTGCCATCAATTTTAATAAAATGTCAATATTATGAATCTACAGTTTATTTCTCGCCTAAAAAATATCAGAAGTGAACTTTGTGATTAAATAGCTACGAAAATGGTAAAAAACCTGTCATTTTTAGCCACAGTCGTTGTGTCTGGCCGTAACCCCGCCATGACCCCGCTCCAGCGCGTTGCATTGTGGGATACAGTATGCGAGGTAAACTGGTCTGACGGATACTGGAGATATTTTCCGAATCAGTAGATTTTGCTTTTGTTCGCATACTGCATAATACATTTCGGCCAAATCAGTCCTAACTCACCCCTAATAAAATATGAATTCAGCAGAGGACTTTTATTTTGACAAATTCCCACCATAAACTGATGCCAAAAAGGCACAAATTGGTGCAGAAATGTTTACCGGAATGCAAGAAATTAAGTGTTTGACGTTCAAAATTCACCAATATGTAATCACTGAGCAGGCTGCAGCAGTTTACATTAATGTTAATAAATTAAACATGCCTTTTCATGACCACTGTCTTTTGACTGATTTAAATGTGGAAACTGGGTTAGATTATCAGAATTTCACATGACTTGACTTGACTTGCTTGACCTGAGCAATGACTTGACTTGACTTGATTCTCACCACAGTGACTTGGACTTGCTTACGAATTGAATGTTGAGACTTGCTTGTGACTTGCACATGTGTGACTTACTCCCATGTCTGGTTAATACAGAGCCTTATGTTTTTCACTCTGAGAACAGTTACACTGTAACTAATCAACAAACCAACCAGTCAATATGCTTTCTTTTTTAAATAAGGTTGGAAAGAGAATCAAAATGAATGGCCTATTTAAACTTCACATCCAATATGCCTTCTAACACAAACAGACAGCACCGCAGCAGAGCGAGGTTTAGTCCCCGAGGCCTACTTCGACTTAGACTAAGACTAAGACTTTGCTCATGTCCAAGTCATCAATCAGGTCTTTGTGGATGTTAGACGCTACGGTTGGGTGATTGGACGGATATATCGGCGAAGGCTGAGTACATCGGCGGTTGTTGATTTTTGGGGCAGTTATTGTTGTAATTTTATTTTGCTAAATTAATGGTCTGCCTCGGAAGAATGAGACGCTGTTCAGCGGTGGAAAAAAGCGTCTCGAGCCAGCATATTTTCACATCTAACTCAGTGATTTAAGGATTTATTTCGATCAAACTAGAGTTGGTGATTGTTGGAACAGTGGAAAGATGAGTTTGAGTTTATTTGAGTTTGAATGAATTGTGTTTCACAATGAGTTAACAAGGCAATTAAGTTTTTCTTAGTTTGGTGCAAGAGAGAAACTTGAATAGAGCAGGTGCATGGTTGTATTTTTCTGTTTAATAAGGAAAATAAGTGCAAGGATATATCCTCCTTGACAGTTTGTGAGTTTATTTTGTTTATTTATTACACTTCAAAAGCCAAGAGAGCTTGTGGAACGTAGCAAACTCTCCCAGCTGGCGGAGGGGGCCGTGCTGCACACACACCTGGGCGCATATATTGGCAATCACTGGTTGCTGGGCTGCTGGACAAAAAGTCTTGTAACCCCGATTCTGCCGCCAGTGGTCTACAGTGATGAAGATGTTTTCGACAATGACACCAAATGCATGATAGGAGCTAGGCCAGCAGTATTAGTTAAGGCCCAAGATCTAGTGCATTACATCACTCTTACCAGAAACTGGGACTTTTATGTTTAATAAAGACAGACTGATTGTTCACACGCTACACTCGAAAAAAACAAGATCCAGCTGTTCACAGGCTCCCCTCATTTTGAAATGTCAGATTGCTCTGAGATGAGCATCAGTGGAGGAGCAGCTATCAGGCCTGATGTAGTCTTACTCCAAAGGTTCAGCCGTCTGTTGCTGCCTGCTGTTGCACCCCCCACACCACACCTACATGTCCCAATACTCCTATCTTCACACAACAGACATGCACACATGCTTGTTCACAGTGATGCTAATTTCTGGAGAACAGCAAGCAAATGCTGGGCAATGAATTAACACATCATTAACACCTGACCCAACAGACAGACAGTGGATTTGAGGCCAATAAAAAAAGAAAAGAAATATCCACATTATTTTTGTTCTTTTCTCTGACTTTTAGGAGGTCTGCCACGTCTCCTCCTCCCCCATGTTGTGTACAGAAATGCACCACACTGCAGACTGAGTCATACTCGTCTTCCACTTTCAAAACATTTCTGATATTTGTTCTATATAGGAACACACTGCGCTGTGAGTTCATTTCCTTTAATAGCACTTGAGCTGTGCAAAGTAGGGGAGTAAACACACTGTATGGAAAACAAGCAATAGAACAAAATGTCAGTTAACATCAATGTTGACAATAACACCTGAGAGACAGAGAGAGAGAGAGAGAGAGAGAGAGAGAGAGAGAGAGAGAGAGAAGGAGAGTGAGAAGTGGAGAAAGAGAACATGAAAGGTAACAGTTTTCCATTAAGAGTAATTTAGCACCTATTGTCATCTTTTCTTAGCGTTAGTAAATAGGCTATGTTCCACTGTCTCCATGTGTCTTGCACAGTTGAGTCACTGTTTCATGTGCCAGCCTGCTAGTTTTAAAATTCTCAGTGTTGAAACTTGATCTGGGTCTCAAATTATGCCGTGTTGTGTCCTTGAACTTGGCCTGGAAAGTCATTGAAAAGTCATTGAATTTTATCTTTAAAAAGGTGTGGGAACCCTGATTCACTGGTCACAAAGGATGGTCCCACCAATTCATCAATATAAAGACATTTTGGTAACGCTTCAGATTACAGCCCACAACCTACTGCCTTATTACTCAGGAGTTACGGTGTAATCTTTTCAACTAACGGTGTACCAGTACAGTATACATACCAATATATAGGTAGGTCGACTGGACAACAGGATGTGAAGTTATGGAACAAGGGGGTAAAAATTAAAGATCTGACAAAAAACTTACTGCAGTTATTTATTTTAGCTACAGGGGTACCTATTCTGTTATTACAGGGTGTATATGACCTACTGAGCAATAGTCTGGATGTTTGGAAGGAATTTAGAGAGAATTTATACTGTAGTTATTATTTAACTGCTGGGTACCTATTCTATTACAGGGTACAATATGACCATAAAACTGCAAAAATCTGGACAGTAATAATGATGTACATTGTTGGCTGTAATCTAAAGTGTTACCGACATTTCTTACCCAGTTCTTGAGGAGTAATAAGCTGAGCATCAATCTGTCTTTGCTCCAAATGGCAGTCAGAGCCAGACCTGCCTGTCTAAATATTTTGCATGTAAACTCAGAAATCCCATAAATCCAGTCACATCTCAGCTAATGAGGATATGGATGCACTTCATAAGCCTTTTTATTCTCAGAGTGAAATTGGGAAGAGGCACGTTCTTCTGGCCTGCTTGTCTGTCCAGCCTTTAACACACACAAGGCTATGTCTGTATATCTGATCCTGCTGGTATGTATATATTAACCCTCTGAGACCAACATAGACCCTGTTTTGATAGGTTGATAGCAGCTGTGTGTCAAGGTTTTCTAGTCATAAATCTAATAAACATTGAGTTTTGGCTAGGCACCTATTCAATTTTAAATTATAACCATATATGTTCGATTATGTCTCATAAGTTGTTGCAGTAATTTATGGGTTGATAACCATTTGTTACACAGATTTGGTGCACCATTTAACCATTTTTGACCATTCGAGAATTGATAAGAATGGTCAAAAATGTCTCCAAAATGCCACATTAAGACCCCAAGACCTTGCAGAACACTGGAGAAAAACCCATGCTGTGATTTTGTTTCAAAAACGTTTAACATTTGGAGATTTCTGTAAGAATTGCATTTTTCGGCGATTGGATGGCGAGAAATGATGTTCTGGAAACTGCTCAGAAATCCCCTTATTGTGAATATACATAGGAAAGCCATCGATTGTCTGAATGCCCTACGTTTCTAGTTTGTGTTTGTAAAGTTTCATGAGGCTGTGATTATCCTAGAGGTCACACCGGCGCTCCCACAGATCTCAAAGGGTTAATGCAGTGGTTCCCAAACTGGGGGGTGGGCCCCCCAAGGGGAGTGTGGCAAGGCTAAATATAAATAAATGATGCATGGTTCTTCTGCACTGCTAGCAAAGTATGTACAAGTTTGTGACAGGACTGCCAAGTAAACGTATAGAAGATGATGGATCTACACCAAATGTCACAACTACCAAAACAAAGACAAGAACATATGATGAGGCATAAAAATTGGCACACTGAAGTTGCAGTTCTGCATTAATTACAGGCAATGATTCAAATAAATTCTATACAAGTTTGCAAGCAAAGGACGAGTCTACGAGTGTGGTTGTGTGGGTGCGTTGTAGGGGGGCTTGAAATATTTTTATCTACAAAAGTGGGGCCTTGCAAAAAAAATTTGGGAACCACTGCACCAGGGAAAAAAGGAAACACTATAAATTAAATTTCTGTAAAATATGATTTTGATTGTCAACATAAACCTTTCCTATTTTTCTTTATTTACACAAGTAACTCTCGACGAAACAGCTGAACAACAGTAACTTAATGTCGCACTGAGTAGAAACCAGTGTTTCACCGTCCTCCCTGGTTGAAAGTTTAAATTGTGCTGCACGTCTGACCAGCCTTGTCTCCTAAAAATTACGTTCCCATAGTGGACACAATAAAAGGAACACATGAACAACATAATACACATCACACTTTCAGAAGTTATCAAAGAGCATCAGTGCTTCTCTGTGAAAATGTAACACAAGTGCTACACGCAGTAGGTTTCTTTTGTCAGTTGGTCCACTCTTAATACAAAACTCTTAATAACTTCCTGATTGTTTTGGCTGCAGCTTTAGGGTATTTTCATATGCAGTTTGTAAATCCTGCGTTGATGTGGACTTTCTCTTCCCTCCACGCTCCACCACTTCTGTTAATTGGAAGAATCACTCTTTTCTTTCCTGCTTCTACAGATGGAGGACAGCGATGAGGAGGAGCAGGAGCAGGAAGAAAGCGAGGAATTCAACGTCATCCCGCCGTATTCTGACAAGGACTCTATCACTGAATCGGGGGCCAGAGGGAGTAAACGTGGAGCGGCTAGCCGAGCAGTACCCGTGTTAACGTTACTGCTGCTGCCGACGCTCATCCTGGACTGGGAGAGTTGGAGCTACTGAAGCCTCCGTCTCATTGTCCTCGTATTTTACACTCGCTGCCACTTTCAAATCCATCACAGCACTCAGAATGAGCCACAGAGGACATCTGCGAGGAAGAAGAAGCTCCATTTCTCTTTAAAAAAAAAAAAAAAATACCCTGACTTTATTTTATAATTCTGTTTCTCCTCTCGCTGCCTCCTCAAGAGTTAAAAGATATCAGTAGTCCTGCAGTATCTGCCGCGTCTTTGCTCCTCTCCGATGAAACGCAGGGAACAACGTGAGCAGCTATATGAGTGCATGGGTGAATTTAGAAATGCTGTCTGGGCAAATACTCTATCTAGAGCCTACTTCACACTCAAAGTACATCCCCTCTTTTAACAAGAAGCACATCGCCCAAGGCCACATCCACTATACACACTCCCAAAAACCATAACCGGTCTACTCCGCTGCAGCCAGGCCGGAGCACGGCTTTTGATTTCTATTTCATGACTCATGTCACATCCGTTTCTCTGTTGGCCCCTTCGGCTCTTCCTCTCCCGTCTTCTCACTGTGGTTGAGTAAGATAATCCACTTTGCAACAAGCTAATAAGAAACTGCACCACACTTAAACTGCTTTGTACCATTGTAGGAGAAAAAAAAAAAAAAACTTTTGGAAATTGCTGCATTTCAAAAGTGATAAAAGACACGAACCAAATGTGTTGTCACATTATGTATGAGGCATCTCATGCCTCCTCCTCACTTTGCGACGAGAGCAACGGTCGCTCTGCTCTGCTTCTTTTGTTACCACGCCACTTAGTATTATTCCTACCAGGGTGAGTGACTGAGAACTCAACCATGGCCAAAAGTAATGAGATCAAATTCTATTGTAGAAATGACGAGCATGAGAAAAGCAACATGAGCAATCACGGCACAAATTGCTCAGCATGCAGGGACAGTCTGCAGTAAGGCTCAGGGGAGGAAATAGCCAATTTACTGCTGTCATACCCTCTCACCTTTTTTCTTATCCCGAGGAGGTGTGTTTTTTTTTTGTGCTCCTTGCGCATCATGTGCTTTAGATGTTGTGAGAGCGAGGTGCGGAGAAAGGGGATGGACACAGGAGGCTGTAAAGCCTGCCGGCTGCTCCGATCATTGAGCAGCACATTGAGCCATTCTCTCTGCCTGAAATAGCTTTTGCTGATGTTAATGATTTTTTTCTCTTATGGCTCATTTTCTTGTGAAATTACTGTACGCAGCTGCAGGGATAGGTAAAGAGAAGTATAGTGAAGTTTTTGTAGAGGGATAAACTAATTTGCGGGTGAGTTTGCAAGAAATAACCTGTCTGTCTCTCTCTCGACCCTGATGGCCGCCTAACCAGAGCTCGAGGTTTCTTCCCGTTAAAGGGGAGTTCTTCCTCGCCACTGGGGGATGTTGAGTCTCTGTAAATTATATGTAGTATGTATACACTATATATGAGTGCGGTCTAGACCGGCTCTATATGAAAAATGCAGCCCAGTCGCCAGAATTAAATGTTGGCTTTGTACGTTTCGGCAAACCACGGATATGTAACATTTGTACATTTCGTACATATCATATCAATGTTTCTAAAGTGACGTAGTTCAGATCACATGTTTATGAGCTGAGTTTCTCCTCAGGAGGAGGAGGAGACAGTGCAGCAGACCACTGTATAGAGACTGACAAAACCAGGTGTTTATTAATGAGAGGTCAGGACAAACAAGGTATGTTTACTTAACCATTACCTAACTTACGTAATTTACGTAAAAAAATGTCCTAATTTTTAACCCAAACCACAATTTTTCTGAAACCACTTTTGTTGCCTAAACTTAAGTTTTGTTTGAATTCACAAAACTGCGACCGTACAGTGAAACGTCAGTTTGGTAAAAGTGATGCCAAGGAGTCCTGAAAGCATAGAGGTTTGCTATTTATACACTTTCCCACGAGATCACATTGATATCCATCTGAAATGTACAAAATGTCCGTGGTTTGCAGAAACGTACAATGCCAACATTTATTCTGACGATTGGATTGGAAAAGTGTCTCGAGATAACTTCTGTTATGATTTCACGCCTATAGATATAAATAACATCGACTTGACTCGCAAGGAAATGTTTTTATATCGCCTCATGTTGTCGAATGACACAAACTACTATACCATCAAATGTGGTTATACATGAACAGATAACAGATCAAAATTAAACATTTCCAAAGACATATCACAAAAAAAAACATTTTTGGATGTTTGAATATCACTTGAGGAGGCAGTATGACCCCACCATTCTTTGCCCCCCACTATTGCACTTGTTTACATGATGGTTTATTGACATGGAGACTTGATTTTGTTTTAATAAGAACAGACAGTATATAAAGGCAGAAACGCACTGGAAGCGTGTGAACTATGCTTTTTCAAATGCAGGTCTGCGCCCACTTCAAACTTTAATTTGTAGAAGTCAAAGTAGGTCTTAAATGGATGTTGTAAGGTTATAGACCGTAGTGGCTGTTACCCAGCTCGGGGCAAAATGACATCATGCAGGTTTTGTCGAGATTTGGCTACAGGAAGCTAAGAAGTGGATGAGGAAACGGCCAGTTAACAAAGCAATGAAGTGTGACTGCAAGCTTAGTGGGTACAAAGAATTTACATATTTGGACAGAATATTTGAAATAAAAAGTCTGGCTGGCTGGACAACCAGCTGGCATCCACATATATGAACCAAAGTATAGAAGAGATGTGTTGATAAATCAACATTACACATCACAGTGTCCATGATGATGCTTATTCATAAAGCATCAAATCAACAGCATCCAGTGTCAATAACTGCATCCAGTGCGCTCTGGCCTTAATGACTGAATGTGAGTTTACATGTATTTTCACATTTCAATAGGTTTGTTTATATTGTAAACTATGTAAAGTAAACATTTGCATTATATATGGCTTGTATTTTTTTTTTTTTGATGAGTTAAAAAAGCTAATTCTCCATTCATAAATCAAAATTCTTTAAGAAAATATGTGAATATTCCTCAAATTAGACTGTTTTTAGATTGTATCTTGAAAATCCATTTGAGAGACTATGTACAGCACCATGTTTCACATGCTAACCTTCTTTTAAAGACATATCAAACATGCCAAATAATTCTGACTGTAATGTGTAATAACTGTAATTTTGTGACATAGCGGAACAGTGTGCCGATTTGGTAAAAGAAGAATAAAAGTCACATTGGAAATTTTCCACATCTGACAGAAAAAAATGCCTTTGAATGAATGTATGAACATCAAACATTTTAACATTTGCTGATTCTGAACACCTTTTACAAGCGGTGCACTCTGATGGGATTGGGAGAGTTTAATGTCAATTTCAGTGCAAATTGGTGAGTTAATCACCTTTATCGGGTTTTTTAAATACATGCTGAAATATACAGCTTCGATATGTTTTGGACTTTAATTTGCTTTAATTAAAAACTGAATGGTCTAGAAACTGTAAATAAATGATACGTCAGTGACTTTCTGGCTCAGAGCCACTCTGGACAAACTGCAGGGCTCGTGTTTATATTTTACGTCTGACTGATGGAGGTGATTACAGGGTGTCGGGGCTTCTACATCCAAAATGACACCAGTGTGGCAGGAACAAGCTACAGTGGAATGATTTTTAAAAAAAAAGAAGAGGCTGTAATGGAAACTGGCATCAGCCTGCGCTTTAATTATTAAAAAAAAAAATCCAGCATGAGGGCAGTGGGCCTTTGTTTTTTATGTCCAAATTCAGCCAACTGCCTACAAAGTTAAGTTATGCTTTATTAATCCCCCTGAGAGAAAATTATCTTCTGCATTTTATCCATTTTAACTATTCAGGAGCAGTGGGACAAAGTTCTGAGACCAAAGCCTTTAAAAGAACCATATCTGTGATTTTAATGTGTCGTACTTATAAACCAGCGTGAGGTGAGACGCTACAGGCAAAAACGTGTGAACATGTGAATCATGCATTGGTCAATTTTGAGATTTTGGGCTATTTTGCTTCTATAACATGCTACTAGTGGGGAAAAAACATCCAAAACATACACATTTAGGTGTTTATTTACAACACTGTATATTTGTCTCATTTGCATATTTAACATACAATAGTCTTAGTGTAAATCATTTTTCTAAAAAAAAACTGAGACAGAAATCTCCACTTTAGTAGCACTTTGTAGTTTCATATATTCTGAAGGTTTTCACATATTTGCTCATATATCATTCATAGCCTGATTTTAAAAAAAAAATTTTTTTTTTAAGGCTGTTGATATTATTTTCTGATTTATGGAGTGATAAAAAGAGATATCCAAAATCCCTTCTGTAGAAACCATAGAAATTACATTTCTATCCTTTGGCTGAAGTAATTTTCACCGTTCTAATTTTAGACTGTAAGTGACTGAGGGCTGAGATATCTGAGCAGTTTGAGCTTTGTTTACAGTATTACAGCGACAAATGCTTCCATCCCTGCTGCGACTCATTATTTCTGGCTGCTGATTTTTGTAAAAGTTAAATTATTGTAATTAATGCGGTTTCAAGTCTGTGCTAATTGAATTTCAAACTGCACTGAAATGAATGGAAACCAAGAGCTGTCTGGAACAAAAAATACATTTTAAAAAAAGTCTAAAACTTATCAGCAAAAATGTGAAGTACACATGATTTTTTTTTTTTGGCTTAAACTTGCAAACACCCTGATATGGTACTTTAACGACAACAGCAGCAGCAGCAGCCGCCGCCTACAACTGGCTGACCATTTTAAATTTAGGGTGTGAGGGGGAAAGGAGCAAACACAGGAGAGAACAACAACTGCGCTCAGAGTACAGCTCTGTTTGGGTTCAAACTCAGGACCTTGTTTCTGTGAGGCGACTGTAATCACAACTGAGCCACTGTGCCGCCCCAGGAGAGCTGCCTAATATCCCAGCACCATCCTCATAATATATATAAAAGATAAGCAGTTATGTTAATGTGGTTATTAATTAAGTAAATCAGTGCACTCATTTGCAGATAATCCTATGTCAACATACAGCACTTGTCCTCACACATTACATGGGATGTATTAATATGAACTCTGAATCTTAAAGCACCGAGGTAAATTAGGTTTTCTTATTAATATGATAATTTGTGCAGCAAGAAACTTCACAGTATAATCAGATCACCCAATTAGTTTCTCTCCAGTTTCTAATGTTGTGTGCTGTTCTTGTGTTTTCCCAAGAATTTGTCTCCACACAGGCGTGTGTCACAGACTAAACATAAACAAGATTTACATAAAAAAGTGAACAAAAGCACAAATCTTAACGACATCTTTTGGTGAAACTAGATCTAATAATTTAAACCTGTTTGTTATAATGATGCTGTGAGGACTACGTGCAGGGTATATGGACAGAATGTGAGATATTTTCACACAGACAGACAGACACACAAAGATCTCAACAATTAATTTATGTGTAATGACCTCAGAGCATAACTCCCAAGGCATCAGGAAAAAGCCAAGTGTATAAGGTTGATACATATGCACATGCACTGCCTCAGTGATTCAGGCGGTGATAGAGTTCACACTAAAGCTGCCAGAAAGAAACATTAAGCAGGCAGCTGCTTAAGAGACAGCAGGAGAAGATTTGAAACTAATTTACAGTTCTGTCTACAAGGTAAAAAAGACTCAACGGTGTGGAGCTGTTATGATGTCCTTTAGGCATGTCAGGACTCTCAAAATAAAAAATCAGCACTGACACTGCAACAACTCTAAAAGGGCACGTCTGCCCTGCAGCAGCGTCAGGGTTACATTGTAATTTTGGGGAAACCAATGTAAATACTCAGACACCACTTTACACATCCATGTACTGGTAGAAGATGAACCATAAATTCCTTCATTAAATTCTTCATATTCTGAAATGTCCCTGTGGTCTGGTTTGTGGTGGATAAGATCCTTAAAGATTCGCACATCTGAACGCAAAACTGCAATACGCACAAAAAACAGCATCTGCAGCATCATTAAAGTTCTGAACAGAAAAATGTCATCCTCTCCTCGAGGTGCATGGTGACATGATCAACTCACTGCTCCACAGAGATCATACTGATTTCATACTCAACAGAGGAGCCCTTTGGCTGAAATTAAGAACTGAATTTGACATGTTTTCTTTATTCTTTTACACAAGATGGATGTAGTACTTGTACTTTTTGTATTTTGTACTTTTTACATTTGTAACTTTAAGATATCTGTGTTCTTTTGTTGCTGGGGTGCGTTCAGCCCCGGCAACACATTTATTTAAACAGAAACAGTGGTGCGTTCAGCACCCTGTTGTGTTACGCAAGAGCACTGCCTTTTTAATATGACAGGGTTTATTAAATTAAATATAATTAAATGTTTGAACACTGTGACGGTAATTTCTTAAAGTCTTATAAACCCATGAGTTTTGGGCACTTTGTGTGCACCACACGTAAAAAAAGAAATCAGTCACATACACATTGCTGCTGATTGAGTAACACCTCTGACACACACACACACCAAACGAGAGAAAATGTTTGCACACCTTTTAGAACCTGGAAACTGTAGCAAAACAATGCACAGCTTTTTCAGATTTAACCTGCCCCAGGTGTGATTGTGGTGCATGAGGTGTGGCATTTGGACACTGACAATGGCAACTCCCACTTGTGGATTCACCATCCAATAGATTTGAAATCCTGTTTGACTAATTATCCAATGAGAATTGCTCCCCTGTTGTAGGTTGACTATATATGTGTTTGCCTTTTTCTTTGTTCTGTTTGACTCTGAGGAAAACACAGCAGTCTGTTTTTGCACAATTAAAGGCTTCAAGTTAATCAATGTGCACCAAGCACATGGCCAGTGGAAAAGTTGAGTAAGTGACTATTTGAAATTTCTCATCAAATGTTGATATTTTTTCATCTAATTTGTCTCCTTCCGTCTCCTCCCTGCACTGCACCCTTGTTCTAAACGTGTTTTGAATCAGTTCTGATCAAGCAGAACTCGACCTTCAGGCTACAAAAGCACTTTGATTATAAGGTTAGAAAAGATTGTAGTTTCAGTTAAATGTTAATAAACACGTTGTTGTGCCTCAAGTCGCTGTGGACTCTGTATGAAACCAGACCATGATCTTTCTCTAACCCTAGCCGAGTCCTGTGAGAGCCTATAAACAACAGCAAGAAAAAGGTTTCTGGAAGTTCAGAGATTTAGCAAGCAAGCTTACTGCTTTGTTAAAATGATAGTAACTGTTAATGGCTATACAATGAATCTGATCCAGCTAAATGTAGTGCATCTCAACAACCTTGTGTGAACCAGATTTAATGCTGTTTTCCAGCCAAAGAAATAGCAGCAACTTTAATTTAGCATTTGCAAATAGCACTGACTAGACTAGATAACTGTAAGAAGAGGTGCACACACCTGTGACCTTGTTTCTTGGCTATAATTGAAGTTGGAAAGATTGTTGAAGCATAGTCTACTCTGGGGGTCTGTTTCCTGGTACCCCAGTATAAATGAGACTGAGTGTTTTTCATTCACCAAAATAGAGACTGATCTGAAAGTACAAGTTTTATTTGTATTTAATTGTAATAAGAAAATCTTTCTCAACTAGAAACTAGACTGAACTGAAAAACAGGTTTCAAACTCTTTAAAGTGAAAAAACAATCTAATTAATTAATACATAAATAAATAAATAAATAATAATAATAATAATAATAATAATAATAATAATAATAATAATAATAATTATTATTATTATTATTATTATTATTATTATTATTATTATTAATAATAATTTATTTATTTATGTATTAATAAATAAATAAATAATACTTTTTATTATTATTATTATTAATAATAATAATAATAATAATAATAATAATAATAATAATAATAATTGTGCATAGTGTTTTTTAGTCTTTTGCAACAGCCGAGGCACAATCCTAGACTGTATAAAAAGATGGGCAGAGCTTCCGGGTCTGAAAAGTGAAGCCAGTGGTGAAGTGCCACCATTCTGTTTGTTCAGCATTCAGTAGCACTGTGCTAATCAGGCTAGCGCTAGCATTAGCTGCCCCGGCCTGGTCAAGTGTCTGCAGGCTTTCATCATCATGAAACACAACTGTGATTCACTGATTAGCACCAGAAGGGGAAACTAATCAGTGAAGCCAATTGCAGCTCAGATTTTGTTGCGCTTGTATTTTGGGATGTTTTTAACAGTGATAGAACAGACTGGGTGTTTCTTTGTGTGCATGTTGGACATTTTCTGTTTCCATGATGTGCTGAAAATGCACTTCAGACTTTTAGTCTGCAGAGTGATGTTTGCTAAAGGGGCACTGCATTGCTTTTACATTTAGCTGCATGTTGTGGTGGTCTGAGGGCAACAGCTGAATGTTTCCGTTGTTTTGCTTTTTTTTGCTTCTTTTTTGATAGTGCCTCCTTAGGTTATTTAAAGGATTACTTTGACATTTTGAGGAATATGCTTTTTCGCTTTCTTGCCCAGAGTTGGATGAGAAAATTGATATGTGTATGTGTGTTAAATATGAAGTGCTTAGTTACAAAGACTGGAGTGTCTGCTGGTTGATGCTGCATAGGAATGATTCGCTCGGCTGCATAAAAATGTGTAATTTGTAGGTGGAATACAATCAAATCAAATTTCATATTGTTGAGTTCTGTTTTCTATGTTATCTTACTCTTCAGATTGGAAAATTGTCTTGTGGGCATTGAATTAGAAATATTCACAGTGCAGAGAAGGTCAACAATGAGGTCTGCCTTACCTGTATGTTTCTTTGTGTTCATCATGATTTTCCCTTCAAAATTGCAGGAGTCATTGGTGTGTTCATTTTCACTAAGTAAGTAAGTAAGTATGTAAGTAAGTAAAGCTTTATTTATATAGCACTTTTTCAGTTACAAAGTGCAATGACATTTTGTGGCCTCAAAATGTTCTGCAGAAATATCAAAGTCACCACACCTGTTCATACATAGAGCTTTCTGTCAGATTAAAAAAAAAATGATGGCACGCAATTCATTTCATCCATGTGAGGCAGACCTAGATTGTAATGTGCTCTGACATTTTGCAAAGACAGTTTATGGTGACTGCATGTCAGAAAGAGGAAAGGTGACTCTGTAACTGGAGGTGATGTAACACTGCGGGGTGAGAAATAACCATCATTTATCACCTGTCGATAAAAGTGTTAATGAAGAATCTGCAGGTGGCCGTATAGCTTTCTGCAATTACTTTTATCCTTTGAGCTGTGTTTCAAATTCTGTATTATATTTTGTATAATTCAGCATTTTTATGCTTTTTTATTTAGAAAGTGAGAAAGAGGAAAGGGGGGAGAGAGGAAGACCTGCAGCACAACCCAGGCCGCTGCAGTAAGGACTCATGGTACGTGTGGCGCCCTCAAGTTCTGTATATTTTGCAGTTTCATTCTTATGTAAACTTTGATGTCACCATAAAAGTGAAAAGGTGTACACGTGTGTGGGTGCGTGCTGAGATATCATTTATTTCAGTGCATATATCAGAGTTAAACATAATTGATAAGACATTAAAAAATATATATATATATATAAAAGTAACGGCTGAAGAAAACAAAACAGTAACACACAAAGTATATATAATATCCTGACGCTTGGTCAATGCAAGGAAGTATGGTGAGAGAATAAATACTTTCAAAGTAAATTTAAGTATTTATTGTAAGTCAAATTGAGTGGGAAAATGAACTTCCCATCCAACAATAACATCATTTTACTGTCCTTGACTGCCTGCTATGAAATATATCTTATGAATAAGAGATGACAAAGGTGTGTACCATTCTGCTGCCCTATTGTTTAGAAATTAATTGTTCAATAATGCATTTTGAAAAAGTGCAGTAGAATGATAAAAAAAGAAGCAAAACAAATGTTACAATTTTGTGAAAGGGGGCTTATTTGCTACTTTTATCTCAGAAGTGACAACAAGAAAATCAGCGGTCTAATGTTTCAGCTCCACACAGTCTGTATTTTCCATTAGGTCGTCCTCATCTCTGTCCACAAAATGTGTTCACCTCGTCCTTTCTTGTCATTATCCACACGTCTCCCAGGTCTCACTGACGGAGTTGTTCCAGAGCACTTTATCTTATTACACCAGAGAATGAAGCCTCGGAGGCAGCCATGTAATGTCCAAATCATCAATCTCAGACTTTTGTTGTGTGATGATTTCAGGCAGATGAGCTCAATTAAATGTTGTTTGTTGTTTGGCACACACACATCACCCCTCCATTTTAATAGCATCTTCATGATAAAGTCTGGTGCTAGAGGGAACAAAAGTCTTTCAGTCTGTGTGTGTGTGTGTGTGCGTGCGTGCGTGCGTGCGTGCGTGCATGCATGCGTGTGTGCGTGTGTGTGTGTGCGTGTGCGTGCGTGTGCGTGTGCGTGTGTGTGTGTGTGTGTGGGCCTGTGCGTGCATGCGTGTTTTAAGGGTGAATAAATATTCTGTTCATATTTCTAATTTTCTTTAATATGTTGGATCAATATGTTTATTTAGTACAATTTGCTGAGAAAACATGTACAATTTTTGTATTTTTCTTATTTATGATACCATTTCAATCCTTTTTTAATTGTTGTGGTTTATTAACTTACATCTAACCTTTTAGCTTAGGTTGTCAAGATTTTAGGGATATGAAGCATTTGAAGATACTCCAAGAAATGACATCACAAAAAGCAAAAAATACCAATGTAGGCATCCAGGTGGACCATTTCTGCAGAGGTTAAAGGGTTAAAGGGATGAAATAATGATCCGTAAGCAGAATGTGTGTAAGTCAATAGAATGAATGAATGTGCGTGCGTGAGTGCGTGCGTGCGTGTTTTCAGAGCTCAAATGTCATGGAGTTTGCATTCCACCTGTCATATTTCTCTTTCTTCCCCTAGTTGTCAGAATTGATGAATAGCATTACCAAAACTCGAACTTGTTTTTGGCTTACTTTCAGGGGTGTTTCCAGGGGCTGGCCTCAGGGAAACAGCGAGCCTGACTCTGAACAAAGGTAACAATATCTGCCTACTAGCATCTTTAAAGCTCAAATGTAATCTGTACAAAAAACAAAAATGTAAAAACAATTTGTTTTTGAAATTGTGCACCAAAAAAAAGTTTTTGTTTTCACACTTTGGGTTTTGTTGTTGTTTTCTAAAAATGACATTGGGGAAACAAGACATTTTATCCAGGTGTGTATTTGCTCGGACTGAGTATCGTAAATGATATTGGTGCCGGTACCGATACCATGAATACCTCATCTTTGCAGCTCGCAGTTAATTTTATATAAATGTGTAATCAGCATCCTGGCTGCAAGTGTTGACTATAGAGCTGTCATTTATGTCTGACACTCTTGAACTGATATTTATTTAACACAACTCTCCAATTACCACTGTTTGCAAAGATGACATCTAGCAAACATCTCTCTGCAAACACACACAATCGCAATTCCTCATCGAATGCAGCTCAAACTGCTGATTGACTAAATGTTTGAAAAAGTGACAATTTCCTCCATATGGACAGCTGGAGCCCTCACTATAGTGGATATGCATATAAACACTGCCCTACAGTGCTAAATATCCAGTATGTATGACAATGCTGCAACTCCAGGCCTGCCAGGCTGTAGTACGCTACTAAAGTCAACACATTTTGTGGAATGAGTTTCCTGAAAAACTCTAAAATGCAGATTTTGTTTTGTGGACACAAATTTATGTGAACATTGTGTTCACCTACCATGGAAGGACTGTGTGTGATAATGTCATAAATCGGACTCTGTGATAATAGTACATTTATAAGCTGAGGGCCAATCTGATTTTATTGACCATATAGGCTATAGCTGCAATGACACGGGTCATTGAGTCTGTGCTGTACTGGATAGTTTTCAGTGATGTCAGCATGAAGTTGGCTGCTGTGTGTGGAAGGCTTTGGCAAATGATCCAGGATGTTTTTATATCTATCTATGGGAAAGAACAGTGACTAGGTCTTTAACAGGTTTAAAGATGGTAGCTGATCGTGAATACGTGCATTAAGTGCTTTAAGTGTTTTCATAGGAAGATATTGTAGCAAGTCTAAAGAAAGACTGACCTGAGAACAGGTTTGGTTTCATCAACAAGTCCTCCAAACCATACGACCATATAGGTTGTACGTTCCGACCCTCTAAAACGACCCATTTGAGCGTTTTTCACCTTCATACCTCAACGTTACGTTTGCGGTTTTAAACATGCCGTTAACATTGTTAAACCAGACGTTGTTGTGGCCGGTTTAGGTTTAGGCAACAAAACAACTTGGTAGGGTTAGAAAAAAGGTTGTGGTTTGGGTTAAAATCATGATATTTGATACATTAAATCACTTACGTGCATCCGCGTCACATGTCGCGCCACGTCCCATGATGTCACGGAATGTCACGTACTTCTGGTTGTTATGGTCACTTAAAAAAAACCTTCTTTTTTACATTTTATTTTCAACCAGGACATGAACCCTGATCTCCTGGGTGAAAGTCCTGTATGTGTTTGCCCCGTCCGCCCTAAACGTGTTTCTTGCTCTTTTTGGCGCCATAACACAGCTTTTAGGGGACATAACATCGATGAATAGAGGGAGACGCCTTACAATAAAACGTCAATACTTGCCCCTAAAGGCCGCTTAACTTTAAAACGTAACTACAGGTCGTAATAAGCTCCCTTCCTGTACAAACGACATAAGGGGACATTTTTTGGAGGACAGGCTGCGTTCTCCGCAGCTCCATGCAGCTGAGATTCTTCACGTCCTCACAGTTGAGCCTCGGACTGCTTTGCTTAAGAGTTTCCTTTGATAAGCTTCGCCGCCTCCTCCTGTATTTGTTCCATAACCATTTATTTTCCCCGATGGCCCCGTGGCCCATGTTGCACCTGCCCTATGATATCCCATCATGTCTGAACTCTGACTGTGCCTGCTGGCTGCGTCTCTGCACTTTCATTTGCATCCTGCTGAAACAGTCCTGCAGCTCTGGCTATTAAATCTTTAGACTCTAATGCTGTCACTTCCATTTTACATTTTACCTTCGTACACTTAAACTTTTCAATTAGTTTGGATAGGTTTATCTCCCCTGCCAATACAAAGCTACCATCTAAATCTATTTAGACCTCCTAGGTTAGAAACTTCATTTATATACTGAGTGAGCATGCAGTAAAACTTTCATTGGATTGTATGAATTGATTTTGAATTTACAATTAGTTCCCTCTGTGCTGAGTTTGCTCATCTTTATCGCAAGAGACCAAACTATCACAAATAAATATTTGGCTGTAGACGTACTGGAGCTTTCTTGATACTTTGAAGTTTTTTTCCCTCCATATTTGGCCTCCAACCCCCCCGACACATTACCTTGCGTGGCAGCTAGATTCCCGTGATATCACGAAATCACGTGATCACATAAATCCATCTTGCCAGTTTCCAGTACAAGTGTTTGGGTCAGGATAAGATCTGACCGGACCAATCAGCATGCACAAGATGTTCATTCAAAACAACAATGGCGGCTCCGCGTAGATGCTACGATACCGCACTAGCATCGGTTATATCAGAACTGGAAAATATTTCTTCATAGAAAGAAAAGCAAAGAACGGCACTGAAGGCTTTTCTGCACTTCTCCTGACTGACAGATGCTTCGTCCAATCACCTGCCAGCGCCTTCCCTTTTCCAAATAGTTTCAAATGACGGCTTCTCAGATGGCACACACACACACACACACACACACACACACACACACAACCCTGAATAACCAGTTAGTTCAGACAGGGCCCCTTATTCTCCTTTGCTGTTTATTTTGTATATGAAGTGTAAAAGGCTTTTTCACTCGCTCAGCCAGTCAGCTGCTTTAACACAAAGGCTCCTACTGGAAATAGTAATACATACAGGGAAGAAGTAAAACAACCTCACAGAGAAACAGTGGCAGATCTGGATCAAAAACCTTTCTTTAGTCTGGAGGAGCAAAGTCAATTGTTTTACGTTAAACATGCCTCGAGTTACAAAGTGCTGTGACTTAACAGCGTTTCCCCAGACCTCTTGGAACGGTTGATCTAGTTAGTAAGTTCACCTAGAAAATAGTGGCTAAAGTTAGCTAAAGTTAGCTAAAGTTAGCTAACGTTAGCTAAAGTTAGCTAAAGTTAGCTAACTTTAGCTACCATTAGTAGTCTGACGCCAGCGGTGTATCCATGTATATAGGCCCTATTAGAGTTGAAATATAAAAAGACGCTCAAGCACATTTACTCACCCTGGCAAAAACAGCAGCAGTCGTTCAGAACTACTTTGGTTCCTCTTTGAGTCCTCTAGACTCTTGTAGCTTTTATCTGGCTCACCGTGTAGTAACGGTGGAGGACGAGGCAATGGTAGTTTGGAATGACAATTGTCTCCACAGCGGGCAAAACCACATAGTTGTGAGGAAAATGGCTTTTCTTCATTTTGTATGGATCACACCCAATGTGTTTCAGTTTTCTGACGATACCTGCTGCCTGCAGGTTACTCCAACCCTGCTATGTCGTCAATTTCCTCTACTTCCATTCACACAGTATACAGATTCCTCACTGCCTGCCCTCCGTCTGAATTTCGTACATCAGAATAGAATGTTATTGCAAACCTTTACAACCACATTGTAAAACTGGTGCAAGTAAGTTGGTATAGGACTCTGAAATGTAAGCTTTGAATATTGCCCATCTGCATTGACCACGTGAAAATGTTTGGATGCAGATATGATAGATAAGAGGAAAGCCCATGCAGTATATAACAGGCGGGGAGAGAAAGGCAGCGAGGGGGAGATGAGCCGCAGCCAAAACACAGCTGCTGGCTGAATAAGTTAAGCCACCTAGAGGAGGAACACAATGATGAGAGGAAGCAATTCCCACAGACTCTATCAAACACAAAGACTGAAAAAATGGGGTGCATGGGAGAATGTCTGAAAGCTACAGACACTTTTTTTTTTTTGCGAAATAGAGAAGCAATTGCACACAGACCTATGAGGAACTGCGTGTAAAGAGGGAGGGAAAAAAGAAACTAATGCCGTAGTTTATTTTTCGACAAATGCAGGCCAGAAATTGTGCAGATCTTGTAATAGGCAAAAAGCAGGAAGGAGAGGGATTTCGGAGGGGGGTGTTGGTTGATGGGGTGGTGGAGGAAATGTTTCCGTGAGAGAGCACATAGTGAGAGACACGAGGCAACAGATGGAGGAAAGAGGCCCAGAGAGGCTGACAGCAGTGATACTCCAGAGAGAGAAGGCTGTGGGGGGCGAAGCCCTGCGTCCACTGAATAACTATCACAACCTTATTAGGAGAAGCAATAATGTGCTTCAAAATTAGCCCTGAGACAATGTATTGATATTTATGAGTCTATTAAGCTTGAGGTGTAAATTTTGCATGTGCGCTGATAAAAAAAAAAAGACAATTTTGATTTAATATCGGTTATTCTTTACCTATGATTGCATTTGTATTTAGTGCCGAGCAACTGTATGTCATTATGACTCATCATCCACCAAATTGCACACTCCACAACAATGTACAGGCATAATGTGAGAGGAGATAGAAAGAGCGAGGGAGGAGGAGGAGGAGCAGGAGGAGGAGGGAAATGAAGATGGAGTGTTTGATGTATGTCTTGAGAACAAGAATGGCCTTAATGATAAAACACTGCCAATGAATAAGTCTGCCAGTGGACAGGGCAGGCCTGTCAGCGTAAGCATAAAAGGTGATGAGTGAGAGCTTTGCACTGTTAAACCTTCATGCTCCGGGATGCACAGTGTTGAAGTCACAGAGGAGGCCTGGGAATATAAAACGTAGTCAATAATTAAGTGCTGGCATAAAAGTGGCAGAATCCACTCTGTTTAACCACAAATAAAATTTAAAAAAACATGATTTGCTCCTGATTCAGAAAACTCAATTTTAGTATATTGTTTGCAGCATGCAGAATGTGACCTTTTTTTTTTTTTTTTTTACAATTTCAGGCAATGAAACTCAGCATGTTTAATCTCTGGCTCATTATTTCACCAAATGTATGAAATAACTTATTTATTCAGTAAAACAGCCTCAAGTGCAACAGAAATAACTGAGCTATTTAGCTGTATGAAAGGGGACACAAAAAACTGTTGGTGTATTCAGTGTACATGTCAGATTTTCAACATATCTTCTGTGAACAACTTTATATGACAGGCTTTACAGGGTTATTTCGATTGCTAAGAAGCATCAATCAATACTGAAGCCACTTTTTCAAAACTCTTCATACAGTCTGCATTGCCAACATGCATCTGGGCCAAACAGTTAATCTCATCTCCAAAACTCACTCAATCCATCAAAACACTTTATATACGTCTCAAAATTAGATCGTTCCACCAAAACACTTTCTCACTCAAAGCAAACACTGTCACTCACAACACACTGCCCTAAAAAACACTGACAACAGGGAACATTAGATCAATTATTTTAATTAGTTTTCACATAAATCAGTATTTTATTATAGAAAAAACAACTTTTCACTTGACTGACTGTACTCAAATATGAAACAAGAATGACTCATCATTATATATCTTTGCATATAGTAGTTTACATGTGAAAATAAAAAGTTGAAAACCATTTTTTCCCCTGAAATTCCAAGGCTGCAATCATAATTACAAAAAAAACCATCAACAAAATGACTCTTACATATAGATTTTAGTCCTGCCTCTCTCGCATTTGGCCACAAGTTCTCATCAACATCACATTTTATGTCTTCTCTGGCGATGTAATTAGCTGTGTTTGAAATTATCATTATTTTCATGTTATTGTAAATATTTTAAGGTTTTCTACAGGTTTCAGTATGGTTAATACAGAAATGCAGGGAAATTGTCATCATTGTATTTTGAATGTGTTTTGACCAGTTGTGAAAACAGTGTGTTAGCATTTGAAAAAGGTGCTGCAGATATAAAGTGTTTTGCAGGTGGTAGAGTGTGAATGAGAAAAGAGTTCCTGTATTTTGGAAGATGTGGTGATTGAATGCATTTTGTGTGAAATCAATGAAAGATGATTCACAGTTTGGTCCACAGAGACTTCTGTTTCGCTGACTGTGTGAAGAGTTTTGACAACGTGACTTCAGTTTGGACGAATGCATGTTAGCAATCGAAAAAAAAACCTGTAATGTCCACAATTAAATATTCATTTCCTCATCTGCAGCTGAAGAGCCACATCGAACACAGTGCAGGTCCAGTGGCTCCTCTGAATCAATTGATGACGGGATTAATGGAGGACAAAAGGAGCTAAGCTTGGTGAGACAACAATCGTGACACTCTTGGTCTCTCCTGAGTCAAGTCACGTAGAAAACACATGGTCCTGTAGACCCAGTACCTCTGAGAGGCGAGCAGCCAGGCTCTTGAGCTGAATCTCCCCAACTCATCCACACAGGGGTAAACATTTAACCAGGTTCTGACTAAATCAGCATCTCACAATGAATCCAAATCAGCCTTATTGACCGTCCTGCAAACTCCCGACTACTGTCACGGTGCAAATTCACAGGCTGTGTTGCATCTCTTCGGACACAACAACAGACGGGTGGAAAGCCTCTAGCTGTGTTACAGATCCAGAGTGATGGGAGCACACTGGGAGATAGCAGAGGATGAAAGTGCACCTCAAGGGCGTTTGGATTCGGCTGTTTTGCCTCTCAACTTCACAATTTTGTATCCCAATTCTC
Source organism: Heterobranchus longifilis (assembly GCA_028570985.1). NCBI lineage: Eukaryota > Metazoa > Chordata > Actinopteri > Siluriformes > Clariidae > Heterobranchus > Heterobranchus longifilis. The sequence goes on from JAOVVB010233235.1 coordinate 23,197, forward strand.
ATATCTATCATACTGAAATGTTGTATGGGCGAGTACTTATCTGTACAAAATATTGCTGCTGCTGTTTGTTAGATTAGCAACTTTTTCCAAAGCTGTTACATCAAGTGCACCTCACTTTTTTAAACTGCAGTTATTGACTATTTTTCACATCAACACTGTAAACCTCAAACCTGTGCTTTTGTCTTTAAAGCTATATACAAAAATACAGATTTACCTTAATAAAATTCACATTTCCATAATTACCCAACTAGACAGGCTGAGAATCTTCATCTTCCTTTATTTAAAGCATCCCGTGGTCAGCTTTCTATCAAATCGTTATGTTGTGGAATGAAAATGTACATTTAATGGATTCCTCTGTCTCACATATGTACAAAAAGAGACGTAGAAATGCCCTAATGTGAAAAACATTTGATCCGTCTTAGAAACTGCTGTTTTTTCTGTAAATATACTCCTGTTTCTCAGATTTTTTCTTTCCTATTTTTAAATATAATTGCGCATTTATTTTGTATGAAACCTTTTGACATTACTATTTAAAATGTACTGGTGATTTTGTATATTTACATTTTATCTTTTGCATATCCTTTAGCTGTAGTTTTTTATATAAGCCATTACAGGTTTCTACCACACCTTCACACATACTTTATATTTTGTTTAATGTGATTTGTATTTATGTGTGTGAAACAGATAAATCAAAAACAAATATAATTTAAAGTGTCCGGTAAGACGAGTCTACGCCACAGTCCGGCGTGCCACAGGAAATAATAAAGCATAGCCAGCATGGTGTGTGGATCTGTCGGCGTCCTCTGGGGAATGCTAATGGAGGGGCGGTGAGTTCAGTGCATGTAACTCAATGATCGTGTCTGTTCCTCCCAGAGTGAGCAGTTCAGACAGATTGTTACGCAGAGTGGAGCTTTCACATCCATCAAGTCCATCCATCTTCCTGACTAGATAGAATTTTAGCCATATGGAAAAGCTAATCATGGAAAAATCAGTCCTGCAGTATACAGCGGCAAGGGAAAACCCTGAGAGTACTTCATGAATGTAAGGCACAAATAGAAGCTTGTCATCTTGTCTGTATCAGATCAATACACAAGCCACTGGAGACATTATACATAAATAAATATCCATGGTGGATGACTTCACGAGGTTCATCAGGTTAGCTCAAAGATTAAGCTACACGACAGCTGGATCTCTATGATAAGCCATAGCCTTATTGGACTATTGATTTTATTGCTAAAAGTCACCTTGAACAAAAAGCTGATTATCTGTCATTCAACTTAATCTGTTCACCTTATTGGAATGCAGCATCAATGAAAACCAGAGCTGTTGTGTTTTTGCCCAATTTACAATGACAAGTGAGATTTCCTTTTTTTATTATAAGGCTATACTATGAAAGTCAAAATGCTCAACCCACAGAGAAATGCACACAGCCTGTATTCACAAACTGTCCTGACGGCTACATATTATATATATATACACACACACACACACAGGGAGAAAGTGCCGCTACAGTGCCATCACAGACATTCCCCGGCTGCAATGTATATATATATATATGTATATATATATATATATATATATATATATGTATATATATATATATATACTGTAAGTATATATAAGTATTCAGAGAGACAGTATGAGAAAAACGTGTTTTTTGAACATTAAATCATGTAAGCATGTTCTAGTAAAAAGCCAGAATACAAGTATGACCCTGAAAATGAGCATAATATCCCCTTTAGAGGGAAATGTAATAGTTTGACATTTTGGGAAATATACTTACGCATGCAAACCCCATGAAACCACAGCGCTTCATTTTTCCACTAAGCTTTTTGCACATGCAGATTAAACAAACCTGATATAACGGAGGTGCTGGTAAGCAGTTTTCTCATGTTAACAGTCTTTGTGCTAAACTAAGCTAAACTAATCTGCTCATTGTGGCTTCAAATGCACCAGTGGTATCAAACCTCTAATTTAACACTTGGTAATAAGCAAATAATAATAACAATAATAATAATAATGAAAACAAATTAATTGACAATATTTATACTCTATGTGATAATGGATGAAAATACATTTTGACATTAAAATTTGAAGATAATATTACTTATTCCCATTCTCTCACTGCCCTGCAGCCTCTATTGTGTGTCCACTGCATGCTGCATTGGTTTGGTGCGCTGGCCATAGTGACTATCATCTAATCCGGATAAAACAAGAAAAACAATTGTCTGAAATTGTCTATTATGTTATATTTTAAAATATAATTGTGTGTTTTGCGCATTTCTTGCCAGAAACCATTGAAAAATACATATAAAAGCCAAGTGTTTCCATGGAATAGCTGGCTGGAAACCAAGCTTTAGATCCATATCTCTTTGCTCTTCCTGTTTGGGAATATAAGCCTTTTTGATCTTAGAAGATATTTTTCACAATGCATCCTTAAGGGCCAAATGTACTGTTTCTATTAATTGAGAGGTAGCCAAAGAGAGAATAAATAGAAAGGAAGAATGAGGCATTATAGGACACATAAGGTTATTGTAAGTGAGGGAAAACGAATGATTGCCTCGCCCTTCAGCGAACTGTGGGCAGAAAATGAAACAATGAGCTGAGAGAGCTTATGTTTCTGCCACAGAAATAGATGGTGGTTACGGATTTGACTCCACACTTTCCAAATGTATTGTTGACGTGGGAAAAGGGTGGGTGTATTTCTGCACTCAGCAGTCTATAGCTGGGGATAGCACATATAACTGATTCAGGGTGTTACTTCTGTCATTCTTCTGTCCTTTCTATGCTGGATGATGTTGTAAAACAAGCAGAACACACTGACCCGCAATAATTCTTCACTGCCTCATTTATCATTAATGCAGAGTACATAATTCTTGTTTTTTTGGATATTACACTACACTCATTCACAGGATGTTTTAACTTTAGCAACCAGTCTTTACAGTGATATTCTCAGTATCCCAAAGCTGGGATTTGTCAGTGACTAAGAGCATATTGATTGGGTAACAATGTTTATTGATTGAAAAATATGACCCCAATCTTAACCAGCATCTCCCACAGGTTATACTGCTGGACTGTTTTGAGTGATGATGATAATGTGCTCCCAGAGAAATCCCAATGGGATCACAGAACCATTAAAACAGTCAACAGTCTGCTTGCTCAGTAAAGCGTTTTGTGTCTGCAGACATCGCTAAACCAGGAGAAGGGAGGGGAGAAAGAGTGTAAGACTCATAACATGATTATTTAGACACAGCGGATTGTTGTGGTAAATAAACAGTCAGGGGCGGATTAAAATGGTCATGGGCCCCCTCTTACTCATCATGCTTTACCAGGAAACAAAAGTAATGTATTGCCGTGATGTGTTGGAATATTACATGGCTCACACACATACACTCAGAGAGTACTTTCCTGGCATTCACACAAACATTGCGACAGCTTTTACTTTAAACAGAAATGTTACAGAAAAAGAAACATTCACATGCACCTGTAAGCTGATAACAGTTTTTAGTTTTCTAAACCTACAGGTATAACGCCATGTTTTGTTGTCAATTTAAGGATTTTCTTTAGTAGATACTTCTTTCTGACATGTTTTGCCGCTATGCTGTGCAGTAGCAGGGACGTATTGTTTGAAAACCAAACTGACTTTATGTACCCACATGATGTGGGGGACATTTACCAATCAGCTCTTTATTTTATTTTATTTTTTATGTTTCTTATGGGCCAATAGGAGTCAAGATTTTTTTTTCTTCTCTGAAGTACATTTAAATAATTAAAAAGAAATAGTGGGGCCCCTAGACTGCAGCCTAGACTGCAGCCTGCATGAATCCTCCCCTGTAAACAGTGCATGTTCATCTCTGCGGACGTTCTATTTCAAGAAACCTCGTCCACTGAGGGGACTCTGGCCTGACCCCCAAACACAAAGACACTTCCTGTCCGATGTGTAAAGAGAAGGGCATGTCCCTGGAGGAGCAAGCCTGAGTGCAAAACATGAACTACTGACTATATAAGGAGCTTATGGACTTTGTCACCACAATACAGATCAGCCATACAGCTTAGCTTATAAACAAATGTGAGTCACAGGGAGTATTTTTGGAAGAGACAAAAAGAAACAAGAAAAGGAAAGAGAAATGCAAAGTTATCACACTTATGAATGAGTAGGAACTTTCAGTAACTCATCCACTCATTCACATGCTGCTGCTGCTGCTGCTGCTACAGACTTTTAAATAGATTAGCAGAGGCTTTGTCTCACCCTGCTCTTTCTCACTGGCTCTTTTCTCTCCTCTAAAACCGAGCTCTTTAAGGTGGAGCCTCTGAGAGAGGCGGTGAGGAAGGAGATGGGGTTGCCATGACGATGTCAACTTAACGAACTGTGGTTGTGGGTTTAATTGTTGGGGAAGAACAAAAAACACAGTTGAGTGGAGTGACGTGAATGCAATGAAACTCAGTGTCCCTACTTTCTCTCTTTGTGTAGTTATGATTGATTTATGGTGATTATATAAGAGCTGTGTACATGAAGTGTGTGAGCAGTGATGTCATCCATTGAGGAAGACAGCAGGGACTTCTAGAGGTGCTTAATAACATATTGTAAAATAGCTCATATATCATGTTCTAATCTAACAAATTGTATATTATTTTAAATACCATAATCAGAATCTGTGTTTTATTTAGCCTGCGTATGCACTAAAAAATATTAAGTTACAGTTATTAAAGCCACAAAAATGTGTTAAAAATGTGGTTAAAGGAGAATCAAGAAAGTCATTAACTAATCAAACAACCACAACTGTTCTGTAAATACCATATGCATTGTATACTGTATTTTATAATGCTTGTTGTATGTAATGTATATGCAGTTTGTATTATTGTTCACCTGCCCGGGGACTGGGGAAGAAAATTAACTTTTGGGTATATCTCTGTATAATGCATCATATTTCAAGTATTGGAATTTATGTTTATTGTACATGAAATAAATTCATGAATACTTCGGCAAAGCAGTGTGTTTTTGCTCAGGCAGCATTTCTTTAACATTTCATGGAATCCTTTTGCAATCAATATGATGTGCAGTCTAAAAAAAAAAACCTGTCATACACCAGTGATTGTTAAATAATTGAATCCGCCCATCCCTTGCACACACGCACGCACACGCACACGCACACAATGTGCTGAGTCATTCTTCCACATTCAGTCAAATTGACTAGAAATCAAAACTTGTTTAAAACAAGAAGTGCAATGGTGTGATGCACAATTACAGGTTCTATTACCACTGGGACTGCAAGCACTAAAAATGTATGCAAATGTAAGAACCCAACCCAACAATACAAGTTTAATTTATTCCTTTTTTTTTTTTACTTTCCAGGAGACTTTCCCCCAGCCATCTATTATTATCACATTTCTATATTTAGGCCATTCAGCACAGCATGCACAGGTTGGTTTTGCAGTTTAACTTATCTTATATGACAGTTATGTTTCTGTCAATACCTGCCCATTCAGACCGGTCTCATTCTCAACTCGTCACATATGGCCGCTTTGTCACGGCCCTCTGCATCTGATACCGACGCACAAGGCACCGTTTAGCGTCTGTATGAGACACACTGGGCTATCAACTAACTCCACTGTAATATAGATAATATTAGACATTCAGAGCAAGTGCTCCTGATGTCATGTAACCTGTCGGCTATATAGATCGAGAAATCTGTTTAGGATGGATGGGAGTGGTGGTGGATGGGTCAAACAAACAGTACTTTCACCCAGGAGACTTATTTTAACCCAAACCATGGTCTTTTGTTGCCTAAACATAAACAAGTAGTATTGTTTGTATTCAGAACGTGTCCCACGTGTTTAAAAATGTGCCTGTGAGCGTCATATTTTGGCGTCCAGGGCTACCCATTGTATCAATAGTGACGCCAAGGGGTCCTGACAATGCGTCCATATGTGATGAGGTGGGAATGAGAAGGGGTTGCCCCATTTCTATTCACGCCTATTCAGCACACAATGACTCTAAATAATAAGTCATATAATTTAATGTCATTCGAGGGCAAGAACCACTTTGCACTATAGCTTAAGCCAGGGGTGTCCAAACTTTTTTGAATGGGGTCCAGATTAGATCATGTGAAAATACCTGGGGGCCACATTAGATTAGGGCCAGCTGCTTCTCGCATCATATGGGTTATTTAAAAAAAATCACATACAATACAATTATACTCAGGATTTTATTAACAGTTCAAATGATTAACTAAAAGTAAAGGATAAACAGTTGAAACTTTCATCTTCACTCCAATTATTAGTAATACAGTTGCCAACCAAACCAACTTATGACAGTTCAAATAACAATATGCACATTTCTATAATGAATGGTGTCATACATTTGGAACATCCATTGGAGATCGATAAAGGGGTACGTGAGTTAATGTTGATGTCTACGCACAAAGAGGTGATTGTTTGTGTATTTATGGAAGTGTTATTGCCTAACTACCATAACTATTTATCACTATCTCACAGAAAACACTGATTTCGTGACGAGATGCCCTCAAAACAGGACGTTCACGAAGAAGGTACTATCAGTCCGGCTTCTTGAAGTCACAGACCAAGTTATCGTTGAAGATCTACAAAAGTTTAGTGAAGATCTCCTCCGCCTTTATTTTGAGAATGCAGGTGGGGATGTGGAAAGTGTTGCGCCTCATGAAGCAGAACAGTCTGTCATCTTCACCTTTAAAGACCATAAAGGTAGTTACATTAAATAGTACTACTATGCCATCAAAGATTGTCACCTTTATATGAATTATCGACAAGTTGACAATTGATTGTACATCTTTCCCCCATAGCTGTTCAGAAAATCATGACGAAGAAGCATCACATCAAGCAGGAAGAGATCAGAGTTTATCCTTTCTATATATCTTTGGGAACAGCCCTCTATGGCAAAGACAAGCGCACACTAACACTCCCTGCTGCTGTCTCTGAACCTATTGACAGCGCTGTCTGGAGATACCTAAATGACAATCAATCAGCAGCAGAGACCATTCATAGTAAAATGGCGAAAGATTTCTGCAACGTAAACCTCGACCAATCTACTGTGTGCTTGAGCCCCGTACCTTCACTACTACAGCAAAAGGATGCCAAAGCCATCATCAAAGAGTGGAGAGATACTGTAAAGTCAGCCTTTGCACAAGCTCTGTCACAATTCAAGTCCGTAAAGCTTCAGCCGGAGTCAGAGGTATGGGAAGAGTCTGAGGAGAAGATCAGACAGACGCTACTGAATGAGGATGTGGTTGTAGTGCCTGATAAAACCAATGGTGTCTTATCAGTGGTTGGCATTGTGACTGATGTCAACCGACTAGAAAAAACTCTTTGTGAAGTCGTAAACAAGATTGCCAAAAGGGTGCAGAGGGAGAAAATGAGCGTGACCCAAGAGATCAAAGTGTCACCATCAATTTTCCACATCCTGTGTCAAGATGGTCTTCAGGACAAGCTGCTACATGTGTACCCAGAACTCAAAATGTCATTTAGGAAAGAGAGTCCGGATTTGATAGTAACTGGCATTAGGGATGAGATTTGGGCAGCAAGCAAAGTCATATATGATGCAATGTTTGCATTAAAACGCCAGAATTTAGAAATAGATAGCTTTGTGCTTGAGTTGTTGAAGTGTGAACAACAAGAGGAGCTAACAAATGCTCTCCTTGCGTCCAATGGAATAAATGCAGCATTTGAGATCAATGCACACAGGGTGCAGCTCCTTGCTGCTTCCGACAGAGATCTGACTGATGCTGAAGACCATCTGAGGACGCTGCTAATATCTCAATACATTGATATTGAAGACAGTAATGTCCTGGAGAAACCAGAGTGGCAGGACCTGGTCAGTCAATTAGAGGATACCGACAATAAGTCGTGCAGGAGAATTCAAATCCACACCACCGACCAACAAGTCGTGGTGTCTGGCCACAAGGATAGTGTCACAAGAGTTGGCAGTGAACTTGATGACTTCTTAACACAGAATGCTCAAGTTGAAGAAACTGTTGTGGTCAAGCCCAACGTTATAGTCGAATACATTAAAAGACCTGACGAATCTTGGTTGGAGCAAGTGGAAGACAAAGTGGTGGTGTCTTACAGAAAGGAGGCCATCTGTCTAAGTGGTTCTAGAGTTGATGTAACAGAGTGCAAGACCTTGGTCGAAAACCGTGTCTCTTCTGTGTTCTTTGAAAGTTTAAAAGTCACAATGCCTGGAGTGAAGAAGTTCTTCAAAGATAAAGAAGCTATGTATGTTTCCTCACTCTTGCTTGAAACTGGCTGCATTGTCCAGCTGGTTGATGAGACTAGTGGTGGACAGGATGACTTGGCCCACAAACAAGCGCCAAAGTCCGTTTATCAGCTTCAGACATCTGACGGTGTGGAAATAGCCGTTTGCAAGGGAGATATGTGCAGCTACCCAGTCCATGCAGTTGTCAATGCTTCTAATCCCGACTTGAAACATAACGGAGGTCTTGCAGGAGCACTTCTTAATGCTGCTGGCCCTCAGTTTCAGGATGAATGTGACACACTGATTAACTCCAATGGTCAGCTCAAGCCCGGAGACTGTGTCATCACTGGTGCCGGGGGGAAGCTTTGCTGCAAAAAAGTCATCCATGCAGTGGGACCTAAGTTTGATCCAGCTAAACCCCAGAAGCCTCTGGCACAGTTGAAAAGAGCTGTTAAAGGAAGCTTAGAACTTGCTGAAAAGCACGGTTGCGTGTCTGTGGCTCTGCCCGCCATCAGCAGAAACCAAGGCTTTCCTCTCAATTTGTGCGCGGTCACCATCATCAAAGCGGTGAAGGAACACTGTGATGACAAGTATGACGACAACACCCTGAAGAGGATCCATTTGGTGAACAATGACGACAGTACTGTTCAGGCTATGGAGGCAGCTGTCAGACAGGAGTTTGGAAATCATGGCGTCAGTCTTTCTCAACAAGCTCTCCCTACCAAGACCACTGAGTCTCCCCCTGTGAAACATGCTGGATCTGATCCAAACTGCCTGGGTCAAGTGCAGACCAAAGAGGGCTTGGACATCACACTCATGAAAGGAAATATCGAGAATGCCACGGTAATGTCAATTTTGTTATTACCCTTCACTACGAGCAAACAGTTAGTTCAAGAGTGAAACATTCCTACAGGACTACATATGCTACTACTAGAGTATGTAGCATTAACTATTGACCCGTTCATCTAGCTCTAGAGTATCCCAATATTTGAATGTGGTCTTAAAGCTCATTTATACTCCCTTTTACGTAGAAAAAAAGATCTGTTAATTTCAAACAATGTCGCCGCCACTGCCCACATACTTTGATTCGTCCTTTACGTTGACAATAGTTTTGCCCCCTTTCAAAGAACTTGCAGAAATACGGACAAAATTAACACAGAGTACGGACAGAAGGCTCCGTCCGTATCCATATCTAACGTTGAGCATAAACGAGCCTTTATAGTTCTTGACTGATTATTTTCTGACTGAATTGCACAGCACTGATTCTTAGCTGTTCTATTACCTAAAAATAAAGATGTTGTAAAATGAAGGACATGCAACTGATAACATTCTGTTCACACATTCTTAGACGGAGGTGACCGTGAATACTGTGTTTGAAGATCTTGTACTGAAGAAAGGGGCAGTCTCAAATGCCATCTTAACTGTGGCTGGACCCAAACTTCAGCAGTTGGTAAATCCAAATAATGCTGGTGGAAATGTCGGTGAGGTCATTGTTACTGATGGCTGCAATCTGAAGAGCAAACAAGTCTTTCATGCAGTCACGCCTCATTGGGACAAGGGACAAGGCACAGCTGAAAAGGTAAAGTGTTACATCATGGGTTAAATGACTTCTCTGATCTGAATTTGATGAAAGGGCTGAGATCTGAGGAATATACCTCAGATCTGAGGAATATATCAGATCTACACTTTTTTTTCTCTGGAGGTCATGTAAACCATTATCTGGCTAATTTGTATAACAAGACATATTGCTTTCAGTTATTGTCACAAGTCAAATCTTAGTTAGCCTGGCATCGCCAGACTCATTTGTGTATAAGTCTGGAACCTCTCAGTTAATTTTCGATTTCCAAGGGGCACAGACAAAAATGCCTCTGGACGCAATAGGATAGACCTACAACCAATCAGAGCAACCAAAAGCGACACATCCAACTTGGGCGGTGCTTGGTTTTGAAGCAGGAAAAACTATTCTGGGCTGGTTACAAACTTTCTCAAATTACAGCTAAACAGTACAGCAACATGTGTTTCTGAAAACATTTTAGGCGAGAAATAGGCAATATATAGGAATCTGTGTTCATATTTGATCAGCACTGTCTGTTTGACAATTTGATCTGAGTTTCTTGAGTCCGGTGCGCTGGACTGGCATTCTGTAACTACATTCTAGCATGATGCTCCTCTGCCAGTCATCGTCTTAAACCCACCTCATATTAGATTTAAATGGTTGTGATTGGATACGAGGGTCTGTGCTATTGGAAATCTATTTTAAAGGGAGAGGGGCCAGACGTATCTGCCAGAGCATATGAAACATGAGCTCAGCAGATATGGCTGGCTCCCAGGCTACATCTTAGTTGCAGGGGCTGGTAAGTGGATGCAACAGCAGTGTAAACTTTCAATATCTTGCACCAAGATAATAACATTTATGCTTTGCCTCCCAGATCTTGAGTGGCATTTTTAAGGATTGCTTGGGCAAGGCAGAGGACCGTGGTCTGACCTCCATATCCATCCCTGCTATCGGCACTGGAAACTTGGGTTTCCCAAAAGACCTTGTTGCCTCGTTGATGTTGGACAAAATCATAGCGTTTAGCAGTAGGAAACAACCTAAGCACCTGAAGAAGATTGTGATCATCCTTTACCCAAAAGATGCACAGACTATCCAGGTAAGGAAAGAAAACAAGCGTTTGTAGTACTTGCCCTGAGTAGTAAACTAAAATTTAACAGTGAGATGACTTAAAAAAAACTTAAACTTAAGTCCTCGTTGATTTGGTGAAAGCTGTGGTTACTGGTGGGAAAAGAAACTCTGGTTTAATACTACAAGTCTCAGAATTCTAAGGGTGGCAAACTTTACTTCTTTGTCAGAACAGAACAGTAAACAGTGAAGCTGTTATTAATGAGATAAACAGTAACGCTGCATTACATGAATGCATCATTTCCTGTGAATCTCAGGTGGGAATGGTGGACCCCGCCACTAATAATGAAAACTACTATATAGAGACGTCATTTGCGTAAATGCATTGAAACAATGCCAACCATAAATTGTGATTTTGTGAAAATGGAAAGAATAATGAGTGTTATGAGTGTCTGAGTGTTTTTTTTAATCAGTTGTCTGTGATTCTGTCCCCAGGTCTTTAGTGATGAATTTACAAAGAAGTTCCCAAATGCCTCAGGTGTTCCGGTGCCCTCGAGTTCCCCACAAAGTCCAGGTAGGCAACATTGTTGCAACATTTTAATGTGTAGTTGTAATGTAATGCTGTAGTCTAGAAATGTGTAAGGATTAAAATAACAGTTCTCTAAAGAAACATATCATTATGGAGTGAATCCATAGAAATAGAATTGCATAGAATTGACTTTGAGCTGTTTGCCATGGTCCTTTGACTAGTACAAAACAAAATGTTGTTAGATGTTATGGTGACATGTCAGTGGGGGCTGTAATGTGTGTCACATTAAAGTGGACGACCATCTCAGGAAACGGATGAAGGTATGTCTCCTCCCGGAGAATTAACGTTAGTCTCCTACGGGAACGAGGCGGAGGGACTCCAGTTCTGCCGCTGGCCACCAGCCTGCTGTTTGGCTAATTTTCTGTAACTAGCAGAAGGCTGGCTAGTTAGCTACCTTGCTAATTCAGCCATGCTTTAATGCTACACTGGTTAACTTTGCAGAAAAGGAGCCGAACAAAGTTGTCACTCATCTGGCGATACGATGTGCTTTCCTACGCTGTGCATGGATGAAGCATTAAGTTGTTAAATTTGATTCATTTTGGCGGCTGGCTCACTATGCTTCGTACTACTCCACTGCTTGTTTGGTTGTTACAGCAAAACTTGCCGCGAGTCGGTTTATATGGAAGTTAGTCTGTTGCAATGGCAACGGTACACATAAAAATGGCGGCCCCTCTGACCATCCTGCTACTTTTATTTGAATGGGAATGTCCTTTCTGTCCAATTCTATTTCTACGAGTTCAGCACTTGAAATATTTATACATAAAAAAAAATAAAAAAATTGTTGTGCTATATATTAAGATGAAACTGAAAAATGCTTTATAAAATATTTTTTAAAACTTAAATGGTTCTGTAATGATCAAGTTATACATGTTTTGTCTTTTAACAAAAAGCTTGACTTAATGGACTTTTTGCACCGCTGTTAATTCTTTATTTGTGTCTAGTGCCTCAAGGTCCCTTCTCTAAAGTTGTTTCGAGCTCAGGAATGCATGAGACCAAAATGGGAAGTGTGGCTGTACAGGTGGTCACGGGAGACATAACCAAGGAGACCACTGATGTCATCGTCAACTCCTCCAATGACAGCTTCTCTCTTAAGTCAGGTAAAAGATAGCCAGAACTGCAATGTTTCAATAATGCAAAAATGATCATAATTTCAGATTCTTTTAGATTTAATGTAAATACTTACATGCAGTGGATACCACTTATCTATTATTTATATTATTTCTTGTATCTTTCTCTCCTCTAGGAGTATCGAAGGCCATTCTGGATGCAGCTGGTCAGACTGTTGAAACAGAATGCCAAAAACTTGGTAAGGAAACATTTACACAAAGAGTTGACATCAAACACAGTATAACAACTCTCTTGGTGTCTTACTGTAGTGAGTCAATAAAAAGTCAATTATTAAGCCAATTCCATGTTCATAACTGAAGATTGTTCCAAAAGGAAGGATGGCCTAAATACGCACACACACACACACACACACACGCACACACACACACACACACACGGTGGTCAAGGTTCAAAGGTATAAATCAGAGCAGCAATCTCACACAGAGCATTCTCTCACCGCCACACCCCTTTCAAACAATCCAGCGTCCCCCATAGACAGCAACAGCGAAAGTTTAACAAATCTCAAAATGTGTACTTTATACACACCGGTTTAAATTATTAACACTATGCCGAAGAGTTGCTGTTGGTTGCACCAACAATTAATCCAAAAACACTGATTTCCGATTTGTTACCCTTCCATGTTCTAAAAAAAGCTTAAAAAAAAAAAAAAAAAAAAAAAAAAAGATCCTGATAGAAAGCTTTATGGCTCGAAGCTATACACCTGTTTCTTCCCTGTTAGGTTAAAATGACAACGTTACATCCACGGTCTCGACGGGGAAACAGCATCACGGCAAGAGAGAGAAACAGGGAATGCCAAATAGCTGTTGAGCGGATTAACTGAGGCTTTTAACAGATTGCGATAAGATACGTAAATATTCACTGTCAGTGTTGTAAATGGTGAAATGATGCTGGTGACAGCTAACGTTAGCTTGAGTAGGAGGCTGTACATAAAGTATAACAGCAGCAGACTCTCCAATTTAACTAAACCTCAGTCAGATTAAACAGTTGGCTTTTAAGAGACTGATTACTTACAGAAAACACTTAGTGATTCATTTAAATATGCATAGATGTCCAGCCACTGTGTTCGGTCACTGATCCACTTAGACAGCGGAAGACTGAGGGGACGTGACGGCGATCAACCTCAATTTATTAAGGTATCGTGAACGCTCAGGTTCAGGCAAGGTCACAAAAAAACAATTATTAGACATGTCTGTAATTGTTAAACAACAAATAAATGCAGACAAACTTGTCAAAATTATGATCCAAACACATGTCAAATTGCATTGACATCAATAGGATCTTCTGTTTTCTTTCCCCCAAAAGGGGGCGTGGCCTTGATATTTTGCAAAGTACCCGTATGTGCCGCTGTGGTGTATTAAAATCCATTGTCTACACCTTTAGGTGCCCAGCCAAACCCAGGCATGATAACAACCCAGCCAGGCAACCTCAAGTGTAAGAAGATCCTCCACCTGGTTGGACAGACGGACCCGGTAAAAATCAACAAGGTTGTGAAAGATGCACTCGAAAATTGTGTGAAAAACAACTACACTTCTGTCTCATTTCCTGCTATTGGCACAGGTGAGATTTATGAGCAGGATGTGGTGTTTGTGTACATGTATAAAATTCAGAAATTACAGCTTCTTCATTGTGTTTTTTTACAGTCTTTTTTTTAGACATTTTAGACTTTAGACTTTCGGGACTGCTGCACATTTTACACGATTAAGTTTAAAATTTATGCTTTACCATTTTAGGTCAAGGCAATGTACAGGCAAAGCAGGTGGCAGACGCCATGTTGGATGCAGTGGTTGATGTGTTGAGCCAGTACACTTCCAGCGCCATGAAGACAATTCGGATAGTTATTTTCCAGCCACACATGCTGAAAGAGTTCTACAACAGTATGCACCAAAGAGAAAGCGCTGACCCAAAGGATAAAGTAGGCTTCTGGGGAAGCATCGGCTCCAAAATCAAATGTAAGTACAGTAAAGAGAACAACATCAGTGGTCATATTTAATCCATAGCCGCGTTTCCAGCGTTCCGCGTGGCACCATTACATGCAAAGTCAATGCAGAGTCGCAAATTCGCGGCGGGCGACGCAAATGGCGCGTGTTCATGCAAGTCGAAATATTTCAACTTGAGCGAGGAAGTCGCTGTGTAGGGCGGTACCTGACTCAACAAGCCAAGTTAGCCCTCTGAGCTAATGCGTGCTAATGCGTGCTAACTGAGCTAACGACAACATTTTTTGCCGACACAAGGTATCAAAGATAAGCCGGAGAGTATATCGTATTAAGTTGCTGAAAATTCACAGCCTCACGCTGGGGTGGGACGCCATTAGTTAGTTCAAGTTGGGGCCAAGTTCAAGCCATTAGTCGACTAGTCGTTTATGATATTATTATGCGATGGTGTTTAAATATACATTTAATTTACAAGTGCGCGCACAAAGCGAGCCACCTGCAGAGGTAATGATTCTGAATGTGTGTGTCATTGTTAACACACTATGTTACATTATTACAGAGAAATACAAAACCGTAATGATAAGCATTTAAAATATACATTTAATTTACAAGCGCACGCACGAAGCGAACCGCCTGTTAACGCGGTAATGATTCTGAATGTGTCGGAAAAACCAGCAAAGAGACTGAATAATTTTATGAGAATGTTTGCCTGCAGAGTTTGCATATCACCCTCTTGGGGTCATCCTTCACACTCGCAAAATGATCCCACACTTTCCTGCCAATGCCCAGTAGTTAACCGCAGGGACCAGCCGCAAATGCCTGGCTGAGTGACTTCCTGTGTCTGTCATTTCAAATTAAAAGCCCTGTAGCTTTTCATACACGGCCCAGCAAGGTTTTGACCTAATTTTGACAAGACGCAGCTCACGAATTGAGTTTTTTTTTTGTCCTATGTGAGCACAGCTTAATATTGATCTTGGAATTTGTTCTTTCAGCATTATTTAACAGTGGAACCGCTGACAAGCCACAGAAAGAAGGGGATTTTGTCATCGATGCTCTGAAAGTGGACCCGGCGTATTTCCACATCTGCGGCGAGTCGCAGGCTCGAGTAAACCACGGCAAGCAGTGGATCAACGACCTGATATCCAAAGAGCAACACAGCGTCAGCATTTCAGACAACTCCATCCTGAGCTTCTCGGACGCAGACCACCAGGGCATCGTGGACATCCAGAAGACCATGGGCGTGACGATAAGGACCGAGAGCGTGAAGGGCAAAGCCTCCGTGACCATCGAGGGGCTCAGCAAGGACGTGCTCAAAGCCAGCCACGAGATCCACGACATGCTGCGGGTGGCGAGAGACGAGGAGGAGCTGAAGAAGAAAGTGGAGCTGGCGAACACGGTGGCAGACTGGCAGTACCAGCAGCAGGGGTTTCAGTTTCAGAGTTTTGATTCCATGACCAACTTCAAGCTCGAGCAAGCGTTGGAGAAGAATCTACCGAATGTGAAAGTTACAGTCCAGGGTCAAGACTACACGGTCGCCATGCCAAAGGGACCGGCCACTGATAACCAGGGACGCACCCTGCAGATAAAGCGCATCGACAAACTAAAAGGTATTACCTTGCCGGTGTCCTCTGATAAAGTAGAAACATGTTATTTGTTGCCTAACATCCACAGTAATCCAGGAGAAACGGTTTTCATTATGAAGACAGAATGAAGTGCATAAAAGAGGACCTATTATACACATTTTTCAGGTTCATACTTGTATTTTGGGTTTTTACTAGAACATGTTTACATGCTTTAATGTTCAAAAAACACATTATTTTTCTCATACTGTCTGTCTGAATATACCTGT
>JAOVVB010233236.1:0-23910 GCA_028570985.1 Heterobranchus longifilis
AATGTACTTTGTTACATTCCACCACTGATGCCCAGCGAAGCCTGACATGAAGGCTCTTTTCTTTTCTGCTCTGTTTTCAACTTGCACCTTACGTTAACCCGTTTACATTTCTGTCCAGAGGCGCATTAAAGGTCCCTTATTGTAAAAATTAGATTTCAATGACTTTTGTTTATTTTTTTTAAATATATAGGTTAATTATAAAGCAGGTCTAGGTGCTATATAGCCCAAATAGTGTCAAAACACTCAATCCACAGAGAAATGCACACATTCCGTATTCAGAAGCTGTGTCTTTAAATGTGCCGTCAGTACTTCTGTGAAGTTGTGTCACAACTATAATAAATATAGATAGAAAGTGCTGCTACAGTGCTGTTACAGTCATTCCCCGGCTGCAATGATGGTGCAGAGACGCCGAGAGTGCAGATGCGGAAGACCCAGATAAACGCTGACCAATCAGAGCAGACTGGGCTTTTTCGGGAGGGGGGCTTAAAGAGACAAAATGAAAAATGAAAAAATGAAATTTCAGACAAAGGGTGAATACAGGTATATTCAGATAGACAGTATGACAAAAATAACTTTTTTTGAACATTAAAGCATGTAAACATGTTCTAGTAGAAACACAAAATACAAATATGAACCTGAAAATGAGCATAATATGTCTCCTTTAATATTACTTCTGGGGCTACGGACATTTTGGAGGTCCTATCAGTGTGTAGTGTAGGCCACGATCATATTCGTATAATTTTCTGGGTAAGTTGTTTTCCTGAATCATCTTCCAGCTTTTAGGTGGTTAAAAATATTGGGTATTTTTCAGTGTATGTTTGCCAATTATCAAGTAATAGATATGTGAGAGAGTAGAATAAAGTGTCTTGCTTGTTTGATGTGCTGTCCATGGTGCTGATCATGCAGCAGTTATGATGTCGCTGTTTTAGTTATTTTGTTTTGCTCTAATGACTGACGTAGGCCTCGGACTGTTTGTGTATGAATTGTTTAATAGTGGGGTGAGACTACACGACTTTAGCATACGTTGCCATTCTTATAAATAATAGGCTGCAGCTAATAAGCCGAAAATGACAAACTATTCCTTTAAAAGATACGTATGTTGATTAACTTGAGTGATTGTTCACAAATCAAATGGTTTGTCCACTAAGTGAATCACACTTTATTTACTGTTGTATAAAATGTTGTTTCGTGTTTGGAGTAGAAGTAGCAGCAGAGTGAGAGCTCTTAGTTTTTTATGCTCTCTGACCATGAACAGCTGAAGTGTTCTTATTGCACAACATCATTTGAGCAGCTTGATGAACTGGATATGCAGCATAACACAAACCTTTATTAGACTTATTAAAACTGCTGTATTTATGTGAAACAGTATATATTAGTATTACTGCCATACATGTTTTAACATACTGTTCTCTTAGTTCTCTTGTAAATACACCTGTTTCAAGCTCACAGCTGTTTTTACTGCCACTCCTCCTTCTGTGCAAAAACGTTTAATCCTGGTCTAACTGATGCAGGTGCTCTTATGAAAAGGAAAAGGTATTCTATATTTATATTGGGATGATGATGTGCAAACATTATATGTTCCTGCAGGGATATTTTAGTCCGGATGGCTTTATATAAAAGTACATTATAGGTGTGATAATGTGCAGCTGATTACCACAGACACTGCGGATCTCTATAAGTGTAGTACAGCAGTATAATGGTCATGACAGGATATACAATGCTATTGAGCAAGTTAACACTGAGACTTATATATTATCAGTTGATTAGTCGATCATAAAATTATTGGCAACTATTTTGATAATTGATTGATCTTTTGATACCTTTTATTAGCAAAAATGGCAAAAAAAAATCACTTGTTTCAGCTTCTCAAATGTGAATATTTTCAGTTTGTCTCAGTTTAGTCAGTTTTAGTAAATTTAATGACCGGGGTGAACAAAACAAAGACATTTTAAGATGTCACCATGGGCTAAACTGTGATGGACATTTTTTTATTTGCTGACCTTTAATCAGAATCAGGTTTATTGCTAACATACAAGGAATTTGCCTCAGGATCTTCATAACAATAAACATAGTAAGAGAAAAGAAAAAAACAAGTACTACAAAAGTCAAAAAGCATAAATAGAATATAGAAAAATTTGCAATAAAAATATATCAAAGAGAATATGTAAAGATAATATGTAAAATGATCTAAAAATTAAAAGAGCTGTGCAGTATCTGAAACAAAGAGAATGCAATGTGCAAAATATTGAAAAGGAATGCAAATGTTCACAGTATAAATATAAAGAATGTCTGCAATGTGCAGAGACAATAATACAAACAATTTGCATTAAGATAAGATAGGAAAACCATTATTGATCCCCAGAGGGGAAATTCAGTTGTTACAGCAGCACAAAGACAGTGATTACAGATACATAGAGAAAGAAGAAGAACAAATAATACGAGGTATATAAAAACTAAAATAATATAACAATAAAATGAAAAACTGTACAAGGACATATGGAGCCAAAAATTGCAAGGTAAAGTGACAGTAGTGATTGTTAATGTTGTTAATGTAGCACATTCAATCAGATGTGCAGATGGAATAAGAGTCTAAACAATTAATCTAGAAAATAATTGATAGATTAATCGATAATGAAAAATTGTCAGTGCAGCCCGAAGAGCACTGAATGTTATTAGGTGCTCATCAATTCCCTGATGATGAGGATCATATTTCATTTTTTATTTAGGGTGTCAAACATTGTATTTAAAAATGATAGTGGACCTGAAAACTCTGCCCCCAAACTCCTAATAAACCATAATTTCACTGTGTTTCAATGTCACTTAGCCTTTGTGTTGTGTGACTCGCTGCACAATGAGACGGAGCGATGGATCATCTGATCAACTCCACAGCCCCTCTGCCCCGGTTACCCATCATGCACTTCAGTCCCATTAGGTGAATCTGAGTGGGAGCGGCTCCTCGGTGAGGGTCCTCATCAGATCGCAGGTTTTCATCCACCTACCGCTCCTACACGAGGCTCTCCATCCACACTTTGAATAATACTTATTTCCACAGAAGCTCACATTCATGCAGCAACCACAGCACTCTGACACGGGAAACAATAAACCATTCCTCTCTTTTTCTGCAGTTCTCAAATGTTGTCATGTCACAGACCCCAAAAACATTTTGACGAGATTCAGCTCCAGGAAATGTCCCACTTTGGTAAATGTTGGTATTGAATTGCAGAAGCACTTGGGCAGACGAGAGTGAAAGCTAAACTGGGATCATTTCCAGTGAGTTCAGTTTCAGTACTATCGTGGATAGCAGTTATACCAATGCATAATAAGACTTACAAAACATTACACTGCTGTAAAGACCCTCCGCTGTTAAGATCTAAGCTAAAACCTAAAGATGAGCGTGCCTTTGTTGTTTGAATCAATTGTTTCTCAAAGCCACATGATAAATCACTGAAAAATATTAAAAAACTAGAAGGGCACTCAGAGACCGCAGACCTCCACCAAGGCCAAATGTCCTATCCCAGTTTAATTTCTATGGTCCTATCTCACAATGTAACAAAAGTGAAAAATAATTTGTGTATCCACCCCGTGATTCCTTGGCCCATGTTACACCCTTCCACCAAGTTTCATAGGAAGTAGTGCCAGCAGTTTTTTCATAATCATGCTGACAAACAAACAAACAAACAAACAAACAAACAAACAAACAAACCAAAACATAATGTCCTTGGCGGAAGTAAAAACATCTTAAGACCCAGATTCATTGTTGTACTTGTTTTATAAATATTGTCCTGTCTGTAATCAAACATGTAAATAATAATAAGTTTATTTGTATAGAATTTGTATAGAATAAAATGATCCTATAATCAACCAATACTCATTACTAAAACATAGAAAATGAATAAATACAATTAATAAAAACAACACCAAACTACATTTCATATTAAAACAGCAAAAAAGAAATTCAAGCAACATCATGAAAACCAACTGGGATTAAAATTAAAATAATCCTGATGTTTTAAACATTGCTAGCTAATATATATTTAATGATTTATTTACTCCTTGAAGAACTCATTGAAATACCCAGAAAGTGGTAAGTGGTAAACTGAGGTAGGATTATTATTGTGTATATTGTGTTTCTGTTTTGTTTATCATAGCTTAAATATAGTAGTGAATTGCCTATAAAAAGTAGGTGTAATAAGCTTAATCTTTGGTCTACATCTTTTCAGTCGATATTTTTTTATTTTCCTTTTAATTTAATGCCGTATTCTTATTTAATTGCATTCTTTTTGGAAAATTGTCAATAAGGGCTGAAATAAATTACTACTATAATAGGTACTACTACTACTACGACTACAAAGACCACTCAAACTCTTAAAGGAGCAGTGTGGGATTTAAGGGGATCTATTGGCATATTGGCACATTGGAATATTGTAAAATTATGTTTTAATTTGTGTATAATCACCTGAAGTTAAGAATGGTTGTGTTTTTGTGAGCTTTGAATGAGCCCATAGGGAGCGGGTCCTCTCCATGTTGCACCACCATGTTTCTACAGTAGCCCAGAACGGACAAACCAAATACTGTCTCTCTCTAGAGTTACCTGCAGGCCGCCGTAGGTTCTCCTAAATGCCTGGGAGAGATGAGAGGAGGGATATTCAGTTGCAATCTGCAACCTCGCCGCTAGATGCCACTAAATCCTACACACTGGTCCTTTAAAGCTTACATGATGTTAATGTCTTCTGGTATCCCAATATTACTTTTCATATTAAACTTTTGAACTATTGAACATTATCATAGATCTTCTTCAGAAGTGCACAAACAACATGCAGTTTATCCGACACACATTTATCTCAATGTTTGACAAGTTGCTTGATCACGTGACCTGTTTCATCACAGATGCTCTCCCCACACAACATGCTGCTGGCCTCAGCATTTCTCCACCAGGCTCAAACTAAAGGGAACGTACAGCTATCAAGAGTCAAAGGGCAGAAAAAGTCTCTGCAGGTCAAACAGATAAAATCATTTCATTATCACTCTGTTCAGAGTTCCTGTGTTTTTCAATTCACCTGCCGACAGATCTCACCGACAGAAGTTGAGTTTAATCAAAAATGTGACTCAATCCTTTAAGTGAATAATAACTTTGTGAGAAGTTACAGAAGTGGAAATCTGCTGGATTGCAGGACGAGGGTGCTGGGTTTTTTTCAGTTGTCTGTGGCTTTATGCAGTGGTGGAATGTAACGAAGTACATTTACTCAAGTACTGTATTTAAGTACAATTTTGAGGTACTTTTACTTTACTTGAGTATTTCCATGTTATGCTACTTTATACTTCTACTTCACTACATTTCAGAGGGAAATGTTGTGCTTTTTACTTATTTCACAGATACTATTACTTGTCTAGTTTGTTTAGTGACTGTGACCTGCTGAGAGACTGCAGATTAAAGGGCATATCATGAAAAACTCACTTTTTCAGTGCTTGTGCACATACATGTGGGTATCTGGAGTGCCTACGAACAAACTGTGAAATAAGACAACCCAGTCAGTTTTTTGTGTGCTTCCATGGATCAGAAAACATGAGATTCAACAAGCCATTCAGATTTGGCTCCCCTTCCTACGTCACATGCAGGCTCATTAAAATAAACCGCTCCCACCATCTGAGTATCTCCACTCGCGGCTTGAGAACTACCTTTGCAAAAGTGCTCCATATTTTTACGCAGGCCAATCAGAGCAGACTGGGCCTTTTCGAGAGGGGGGCTTAAAGACACAGGGACTAAAACGGAGCGTTTCAGACAGATGGTGAATACAGGAATATTCAGACAGACAGTATGAGAAAAATAATGTGTTTTTGAACATTAAAGAATGTAACCATACCTGACAAACCTGAAAATAAGCATAATATGTCCCCTTTAAACTCTGGTACAGTACATCACTCTTCTCTTTTTATTAATGAACAACATTTCAGGTGAGCCGATCTCCTCTGAGAAACACGATCAAGCTGTTTTCTACATTGTAATGTAAAAAAAAAAACCCTGTGTTGATGGACTCCGGTCCCAGTGGAGAGAGTCTGTTTTAAATCCCGACACACTGATGTGTGACCTCATTTGTCCTCTAAAAATGACATTAAAGAGATAAAGAGAAACAAGAACACTGAATGAGAGAGTGAATCTCATTCTGACATTTATAGTTCCTGCTGGGAGCTGCGTATAAGCCTGGGGAATACTCCAAAATGGACACCTGTGTACTTCTATTTTTATTGTTAATTAGTTCTACCATTATTGCATGAAGTAAGCTTTGACTTTGCATATGACAGATAGACAGCATGTGTGCAAATGCAATTATGTAAGGTATTTTTATATTCAGATATCTTCTCAAAGAAGCCAACTTTAGATGATCTGCCATAATTTCGGATGAGTCGAGAAATGTCCCACTTCTTAGCGCCATTAGAGACTAATATCAATGTTTGTTTTTTCTTCCATCTGGCAGAACATTTCTTCACTAAATATCTGACACGACTTATTGTTGAACCTTCAGGAAGTGTTGAGGCGTTAATTCAATAAAACCTCTATAATAGGATGTTAGACTATTCAGAAACTGAACAGTGCAGCAGAGGGCTGTTTTCTAAAACATGCAGTCTGATTTTCCAACACAATATGAATTTCCTCTAAAATAAAACAGTTTTAATCTGAAAACGAACGCCTTTCTGCACATTTTTATACTTAAGAAGCTTCAATGTGACAATATGGTTCAGTCCAGTTTTAAGTACATTTTTCTAAGAGTAGGCTATTTCATTGATTGGTGATGAAACTAATGATCCTCAGAAAAACTGCTTCACTGCAGAAGCAAATAATAACTGCATCTCAAAAGAAAAATGGAATATTAATAATAGTATATGTAGTAAGTAAATAGGATTAGTAAATAGTAAAAAATATTTAGATAATTTACTAAAGTAAAAGCAATACCACATTATGCAAATACTAATAGGCTAAGTATTAGCTTTGAGTAGTCGCAAAGACTAGAAAAGCACTATATAAGTACAGTCCATTTACCATTTACCATTTAAAAAATAAAATACTCATCATGCAGAGTAGTCCCTGCCAGTATTATTGTATTGTTGGATCATCATCATTGATGCATTAACATATAAGCACGGCTTTGATGGTGTAGTTGGGCAACGTAAAGCTCATTTAAACTGCTTTATATAGTTTAATCAAGCAATCAGCAATTTATCATATTTTATGAACGGAGCTGATGCTTTGTGTGTAAAATCTTAATCTATAAAGTAACTACAGCTGTGAAATAAATGTAGTGGAATAAAAAGTACAATATGTTTCTCCTTCAAAGTGTAAAATAGCATATACATTGAGTAAAAGTACTTGTATCTGTTATGTTGATCTATAAATATATATAGTATCTGGACATTTCTGTACATTTGTGGCTTGTTAACAAGCAGTTTTACACACTTTGTATTGTGCAGAACACTCATTTTGTCACAGTATTTTTAAAAGGAAATTAATGGGCATTGTGCCTGAAAGGTGTTGTTAAATCATCACATAATGTGTCACCTCTGCCACTTTGATTTGCATTACATGATTTAAATGTCATTGTTTATGCTTGTCACTTCACTTGTTTGTTTTATGAACTCAGCAACTCAAAGAGTGGAGAGATATTGTGTGATCATCTGAGATCAGCAACAGAAATGTAACGGCTGGATGCGAATGTAATTTGTTGTGCACATTCATGCAAATAGGAAGGACACCCTTTGATTTTAGATGCTTGGATAAACATAGGATCTTTGTTCTAGGCCACTGGCCAAACTTTCAGTTTTCAAATATAAGAAGATAGCAATTTACTAATTCTCATCGGGATATTTGTTAATGGGCGTGACATTTTTTAACGTTAGCCGTACCTCATGTTCAAACTGATCTTGGAAAAAAACATGTTTTAACTACTATGCTCCCTGAATTGCAAAAAACAAACAAACAAACAAAAACACCTCAATTTCACCTCAAAACATTGCACTCTGGTGCTCTGAATAGCACTGGTTATTGTTTTCTTTAATGCAGGACTAATTTGTCTGTTGTGTATGTAATTTTGTGTTTGAATTGTATTGTATTTGTTTATGCTTTTATACTGTATGTTATTTTTTTGTTTTTATATGCAGGTCTCTCTTGAAATAAATCTTGTTTTATATACTATACGATACTGTACCATACTATACCATATTACATTTGATATGTTATACTGTTGTACTATACTATATCATGCTATACTTTATTATATTATAGATAATATTATTATTATATTATTATTATTATTATTATTATTATTACTAGTACTACTACTACATTGCACCCTATACTGTATCTTATACCTCATATACTATACAATACTGTACTAAATCATACTATACTACCTGTATGTTTATATTAATATGTTATATCTTACCACATCATACATTATAGGCTATTTATATTTGTATTTTGCTATATTAATACAGACAATACTAAGTATTACTATTAAGTATTACTTAATCACAGTATATATTATTCTGGTGTTATATTAAACTGTTTACATAGACTTGCTGCTATAAATCATACCTTGTCACTTTACCTCGTAACTTGTCACTTTAACTTGTCACTTACGTCATAACTTAAGAGTTAATTTCTTTTTTATTTTATTATTATTATTTATTTATTTTTACATCTACTCGTATACTAGTTGTATATACCCACCTCTTATTTCATTTATTTTTATTTTTACTTTTCTATTTATCTGTACTTATTTCTGTCTTTGTGCTGCTGCAATACCTGAATTTCCCCTCTGGAGATCAATAAAGGCTTATCTTATCTTATTTTAAATAAATGAGTAAAATAACATAATATAATTCTTCCCAACAGGAAGAAAACTATTGATTTTGGTTAACACATATCCCACCATGAGCCTATACTTTAGATACCTATGTATTTTGTAATCAACCCATGGGGCCATGATGCTTTTCATTGGTTTTATCATAATGTATTGTTGTTAGGGTTGTTCATTTACCAGGTTCTCCTTGTAAAAGCAGTTTCCTGGAGTGAATGCTTATTGAACTAATAAAAAAAGACCTCCGGGTGTAAAGCAGTTAGATACCCCTGTGGGACAGTTATAAATAGTAGAGAGAGTTGTGTGTAATGTTCCTTTAAAGGCCGCTGCCCCCTGCAGCGTCGTCATTGCGCAGAAAACAGTTTGAACCAAAAAGCGGAGTGACCTTCCTCCGCTCTCAGTCTGAGAGGGGCAGCACTGAAGCAATAAGCCGGTCACAGCTCCTACAGTCCCCCGCTTTAGCCACAGAAATGAACAACAACTTAGTCGGAGATGAAGTCGGGTAAGATCCATTTAACAAACCCTTCCACAGCGGACGCATGAAACTGCAAACTGCATTGTAACTTATAATTAGCGTGCTCGCTTGTCAACTGTCATCTGACAGCTAGCAGTTAGCTAGCAGGCTAAGCTAGCTGTAGTAACTAGCCCGAGGAAAAGACGGCCAAAAAGTGAGAGTAGTCATCAAAGTAGCGCTTTTGTTAGTGCTATTGCTCACGGCGAAATATACCATGTTTGTCTGGAGTGCTGCCACTTGGCTTGTCAAGGCAATGTGTGAAAGTGCAGTTACTTATTTCAGTGTTGTTTTCAGTTAGCACCTGAGCTAGCTTTAGCTAACGCTTGCCAGCGAAGCGAAAGTCTCCTCTTCTTGACTTCGCCAACGCGAGGACATTTAGCGGACACTGCTGGAGGATGGAGCATCCTCGTCTGCTGCACTAAACCTCCACTTTTGTCACAGCCGCTACATTCATCACTGATGTGTTTCAGCAGATGTTTTAATCATGAATGAACTCGCTAGCTAGTTTGATTTTAGTGCCGCTTAAACTGCCGTTAAACTTCCAGGTTTGCAACCGGCATCCGAGTTCACCGGCCGGCATGCAGGGAGCCGAGCAGCCGCTCTGACTGGAGCATGCTCTGGGTTTCTGTGGTGGTTTGAAGGCTGGAGCCGGTGGAAGGACAGACAGTTTCTGCTGCAGCTTCTGGACTCAGTTTGTCAGCTGAGTGTTGTGTTAGCTTGCTAAACGCCGTGGCTCTGTCCCGGGGTAACTTACGTGGCATGAGGTTCATAAAAAGATCGTTATTGTCGAGGCCATTGCAGTCAGTGTTAGAGAGTGGCATGGACTTTAACATGAATCACATTAATTGAACACTGGCATTTAATCTGAAGCTGTGTGTGCTGTGTATATCTCTCTGCGCTGCAGCAGCTTTGGTGACAGCGTTGCCCCATGTTGTGTAATATCTGTGTACTTAGCTGTTCAGTCAGCTGTAGCGTTGTTATGGCTCTGAAACTGAGCTGTCAATCTTCTCTCTTCTGTCTGTTTTCAGCCTCTGGACAGCCAAAATGTCTCCATGCTTCTTATCATGCATTTGCACTTGCACTATGTCCACCTGATAGCATTACACATGTATATGTGTGTGTGTGTGTGTGTGTGTGTGTGTGTGTGTGTGTGTGTGTGTGTGTGTGTGTGTGCAGTAAAAACCCTGTCATTTATTTAAACTATTGTCGACAATTATTGTATATTGCCAAGTTTTGTATATTGCCAAGTTTTGTCATATTCCCATTGCAAAGTTTTTCTTGTAGTGCTAAGTTTTTGTATTGATAAGTATTGTATAGTTTTTGGTTTTTGCACATTGTCTTTGTCTTATCTTTGTGAAATTTCCCACTGGGATTAATACAGTATCTATCTATCTATCTATCTTAGAGCTGCAAAGATTAATCGATAGTTGTCGCCAGCTATTTTGATAATAGATTTTATTTTTTTTAAAAGGACAAAAGTTTACAATTCTTTGATGTTTAATACGTTTACGACGGTTAATCAATAAAATAATCGACAGATTAATCAAGAATGAAAACACATGCACCCCTAGTCTTTCTGTGTGTCTGTCTGTCTGTGACTTGTATAACAATTTATCATTTACACTGACTCAAAGTGATTATCAATGACTGACTTAATCACTGTCATTGATCTACCCTTTTCAGGAAACTTTTTGTGGGTGGATTGGACTGGAGCACCACACAAGGTAAGTCACGCTGTTTAACCTGTGAAAGCTCAGTCACTGTTGTTAATTAACAGGAATTTGTTGAGGTGACACTGATGTCGCTGCACGGATTTGTTGTCAGACTGGAGGATCTCGTTGGGAGTTTGTTGGGACTCTAGCTGGGAGTTTGAATCAAAATTGAATAAACTCTTTAGATTATCAGGTCATATTTAGCTATGAAATACAGGGTAGTCAGTAGAGCTCTGCAACATTATTACTATTACTAATACTGCTCTGCATATAATAGTTGGTGCTTTCATACAATAATTAAAATATGGGTGTATGATTGGTCTCTGACATTAAAATCATACTAACATGGCTATGATGGTCTAGCAGATATAGTTTTGCTAATTTCTTTGATCAGACGTTACTTTATTTTAATTATTGTTTTGTTAGCCTAATATTATGTTTTTGCTAATGTAACACTGTTACAGTAAGTAATTTCAGATGATATCAAGTGTTGTATGATGATATTGATGTACTGATATGACATGGATTGCACAATTTAACACTATACATAGAGCTGCAACAATTAGTTGATTAATCGATTAGTTGATTTGTATTTGTATTTTAAGTCTGTACAGCACATTGCTCAACTGTGGTTTTAAATGTGCTATATAAATAAACTTTCACTTGACTTGACCTGATTGACAGAAAATTAATTGGCAACTATTTCCATAATCAAATAATTGTTTTAGTATTTTTTTAAGCAAAAAAGCCAAACATTTGCTCGTTTAAATGTGTGAAATTTGATGCTTGACTTTATCATACATGATAATAAACTGAATAGTTTGGGATTTTTGGACTATTGGTCAGATAAAACATACAATTTGAAGACGTCACTTTGGGTTCTGGGAAATTACTCATCTTTTACTATTTTATTACATTTTATTGACAAAATGATTAATTGAGAAAATAATGGGCAGAAGAATCGATAATGAAAATAATCACTATTTGCAGCTCTATTGGTACATATGAATATTTATAAAATATAAAATCACAGTATTGATATTATATATATGTCATAATATCATATTAAGTATAAACGTGTTATAATGCAATACTATAGAAAATACCACATTGGTTTATTTTTGTATGTAGTTTGCAGTGTATTCATGCAAATATTGCAAGAAATGTCTTCCAGACAGTGTTGGTAGAGTCTTCTTGTGGCCACTGTTCCTCTGTAATAGTGCCATTTTTCCTGTGTTTGGAATATGTTATTGGGATTTGACCAGAGATGGTCTATCTTGTCTAAAGCCTTTTACCGGCTCATGCTCGGTTGACCATTGTGTAACTTTGAACAAGGGCTTGCCCGTGTTAACAGCACTGTTAACATTAAGATCTGAACCACAGCGCTGAGCTTGTTTCCCGAGCGATGCCCCAGGGCTTCCCAGCAATGAGAAAAGCAATTACGATAACTCCAAAGTGGCTCCTCATTTGTTCAAACTTGCACGCCTTGCTGCTGGGGGTGTGTGCGGGCGTTACAGTAGTTGGGTGTATATTTGGTGCTATTCAACATGACAGTGTCTCAGTGCTTAGTTTGCTCTTTAGGAATGTTAATATGTGACTGCACGGTGTTTTTATGTTTTTACATTAAAAACAAAGGTAAAATTCTGCCTTAATAATCAAGGTCACTGAATGACTTATGTAATTTCATGGAGTGCTTGTGTGTGATTTTTTTTTCCCCCACACCTGTTTTAGTGCAGGTTGAAGTGCTGAAGATTTACTTTGCATCATTTATCATAATGAAAGCATGAATTCTACAAATCAATCATCAAACTGGGCCGAGTTACATCTCCAATTATAATTCCACATTTAAAGATTGGTTGTATGTTTCTGTGCTTATTTTTTTATGATGCACCACTGTTATGTCATTTCTTTCTTTCTCTTCTCAGAGACACTTAGAAACTACTTCTCACAGTATGGGGAAGTAGTAGATTGTGTCATCATGAAGGACAAAACTACAAATCAGTCGCGAGGCTTCGGCTTTGTCAAATTCAAAGACCCCAATTGTGTACGGACAGTGCTGGAGACAAAGCCGCATAATCTAGATGGGAGAAATGTGAGTATTTAAAATCAAAGGAGCAGATAAGTCAAATCAACCCTAGTAATCTGCCTGCGCTTTGTGTGAGCAATGTGGAAAATCCTCGTACTGTATTTCACCATTCAGAGTAGTTAGAAGTTATTCAAGGAGGAGCACAGCTATACTTGCCTGCAGACATTAGTTCAGATGATGCACAAATTTTGACATTTGTTTGCCCAACAAGACGTACCTGTTTAAAGTCAAATTAGCGAAATAGGCAGTTGAACATGGATTTCTCTGAGATGAAAACAGAGAAGGAGTTGTTAAACTTCCCTTCTGCATTAGCTCACCATGAATGAAATATTGCCACCTTTGTTCTGTTGGAGGAGGCGGAGAGGGGAATAAAATTTTATTGGCCACACATTAAAATGAATGTCAGTACATAATGTTAATATGCTGTAATGGATTCAGTGAAGAACATTTGAAGTTGCCTTTATTTGGGGCTAAAGTCAAACGTTTTCTCTCTCTCTCTGCTGTCAGATTGACCCGAAGCCATGCACTCCCAGAGGAATGCAACCTGAAAAGTCTCGAACCAAGGAGGGCTGGGTAAGAGAAATATGATTTCTACTGAGGAGGCTAGGCTAGATGTTTCTGCTGGAATAAGACTCTCTATCCCCTCCTCCCGAGGTTGGACTCTTTTCATGGGCCATAAAGAGACCAGAGGTTGCGTTAACTGAATATTTTCTGTCATTGACTGAATTTTTTTTAACAATGATGGAAAAATCTGAAGGCTGTCCGTCATTTTGACAGATTAGAACAATGAGGGTAATCTACCGTAACTTTAAGTAATTCACTCTGTCCAGTCTGTGGCGTGTGCATATTATTTAGCTATTTTCTAATCTTTAATCTCACATGCATGACTTCGTTGTCTAGCTGGCTTTAGCTATAGCGTTGGTAGACTACATCGCTGCATACCATTGCAAAACGTCACGGCAGGACAGCAGTGTCCGAAGTTTCTTTAAAGTGAAACTTTAAAAACAATTTTTGCACTGCAGCATGGGCAATACATGCAGATATACAAATACAGCACCTGCAGCTTCTCGCTCATCCGCCGGCAAAAAGTCCACCAGATGATGCGAAACCTCGTAAATTTTCACTTAAAAAAAGCCCAATAATTGTGATGGCACAATGGTCACTGTTTTTAGTGGCCTCCGCTGTCACTGCAGGGAAAAAAACATCATTCATCTGCTTGTGGTGTTAACATGAAAAGTGACCGTCTCTGTTCATCTTTTCTCTCCATGCCTTTATAAATGCATAATCTGAAAGGTTGTTCTGTATATTAATTATTCAAAAATGAAAATGAATGAATGAAAAGTAAATGCTATTAAATATGTCTTATCATTAAAAAAGAAAAGAAAATGATGGGTAATAATTTAACAGATTATGACGGAATTTTTACGACCCTGTCTGTCAAAATGACGGAAAACGAGAAAGTCTAACGCAACCTCTGAAGGAGACCTTGAGCTTCATTTATAAAAGCAGTCTGACTTTGACCTACATTTTCTTTTTCAAAGAGTGCAATTTAACAAAAAAAAGATCACAGTGCACAGCCTTCATACTCTTGAGAATGCCAGAAATTAGTTTTGGGTTTTGATAAATCACAGAAGCATTAAAGAATCTATGACTTGTATCAACCTCTATTTGTGATCAAGGGACTGCAACAATATCAGCAGATATTTGCACAGCAGCGTACACTGGCCTGACACACGATAAGGTCATGTTTTCCCAGATGTAACAAAAATGACTCATGAAGAGGCCATAGGCCTCCATCACCATGTGAAATGTTGGAATTATAACAACACTTTTGCATGACCTTCTTTTTAATGTAGTGCAGTTTTCTTTGTTATGAAAAATGTGAAGATTTCCTTGCCTTCTTAGCTGAAACATGTTGTTCTTATAACCGTCCTCCCCCATTGAATACAACTGAGAAAACACAAGTAGAGCTCGAGACGAGTAGGATAGTGTGGTACAGAAAATTGCTTTCAGCAGTGAATCTTTTTGAAAGGCAGAAATCTCTGCAGCAACTTGGGTAATTTGTGGGTCGATCAACAAGCCACTGCAGATCTATTATAGTCATTTTGTCCCGTTGGGCAGTGAAGGCTTTAGTTATTGCACCTTTGCGGTCAATAAAATATTTTTATATGTCACATATTTGGCTGTAAGCATAAATTGTACGTCAGAAGCTTTTATAAATGAGGCCTCCTGCTGGAACTCCCTTTTAAGTAGCTGCTACTGAATGTTTTTCACTAACAAAGCAGAAGATGTGATTGTTAAAAATCATTGTTGTAAGCAGCCTCTAGCCTTTGCAGCATGAGTGCAGTGCACAGCAATGGTGAAAGTGGTTGAGAGAGTAAGTGGAGGAAGCCGTGCTCTCTGATCTGTGGAGACTAGTGTTTGCATTGACATGACATGTTAAGAATTACACCCCAGGGCAAGAGGAGAACCTAATTTCTTCTGCACTGTCTGAATAGATGATGGCTAACTGGCCCCTTCCCAGAGTGATCCTTTTTAACAGACATTGAAATCCATACACTCCCTGTTTTCTTTCAGAAGGGCAGCAAAGCCGATAGCAATAAATCAAAGAAGATATTTGTAGGTGGAATCCCCCATAACTGCGGCGAGCCTGAACTCAGGGACTATTTCAATAGATTCGGAGTGGTGAGTATTGCCAAGTGCATATCGTCATTAAAGGCCTTTACAGACCGGGCGCGTATTTTTTGGAAAACTGTTGTTTTTCTTATGAGTACTTGCACACAGAACGCGAATATTACACGGCGACAAAGCAACGTAATTTTTTTTCTGGAACGAGGTTGAGTTTCTGAGCTTTCGCACCGCAAATGAAGTTATCAACCAATCATGTGTTGTTTACTGATGAGGATTATAAAATAACATGGAGGCTTCTATTTACACTCTATGGTCAGAACCTGGACGACAAACTTGATTACTCATTTCAATCTAAAGGCAGTGCATACCAGACCCTCTCTTTCCGTTCTTAACTTCCACAATAAAAGCCCTAGACATATATCCCACGTAGCTGTTTACCAGAGGGAACATCACATTCACTCCGAGCATTTTGCTAAAAGGAAACTCATATTAGCTTACAGTACCTTAATGTTAAACTCTACAGCAACTGTCCTCAGACAGACAGACGCTGCTCTGGGTCATGTCCCTTGGGGAAAAAAAGATCACCTCCCGGTAGTTGGTCCTCTGCCTGCGCCAATTGCAAACCTTTTATTGAATCATTGTTGCAAATTTGCATCGCTGCTGGTATGAATAGTTTTGATGCGAAATATTCGCGAATATTTTACATTTTCGTGTGGTTTATTCGTCACGTCTCCGGTGTGTAACGGCCTTAAGACTGCTTGAATGGATGTGACATTGAACAGGGTCAATACTACAGTATCAAAAATGTAAATTTACTGGGTCGGGATAGGACAACTAATTATTTGTTCAAATTGAGGCAGAATATTTAATTGGAGTAAGGATGGACCCTGTCTGGTTTTCTAAATGCAGCCACTGTTTCCCTTTGTCCTATTCAAGGTCACAGAGGTGGTAATGATCTATGATGCGGAGAAGCAGAGGCCCCGAGGTAAAAGCTGATCCCGTTTTTTCTCTCCCCTCTCCATACCTTACCATCTTAAATCTCATGACAAACTATTCTGGCCCAAAGAGAAAAATCCCATTCAACCCCTGATATTCAATTCAATTTAAAATGCTGTAGCCCATAACTGTATGTGTGGTGAAGACACGCACAATAAAACACAAAAGCATGTTGGATAAAACCTCGTACAAAGCCCCCGCACAGCGTACAATCAAATGGAAAATCTGACTTGACATTTCTAGAGATGGGATGAAAAGCTTAGTGTAAATGTGAAATAAGCTGCTCTCCAGTGAGATACATTAAATTAACTTCAGTTTATGTGAAGGTTATGCATTTTTGCAATGTTACATGTAATCTGTCCACACAGTAGTAGATACCACCTTACAGTAGTAGATGCCACCTTAAAACCTCGTCTCAGCCTTTGTCACATGCTCAAATCTGAAAATTGTTCTGAAAACGCAGGCTCTGATTTGGATTGATGCAGTGTCCTTCATGACCTTGTGTGACAACATGAGTTCCATGGGCTCATTTCTACTCTGTTAAATAAGCAGAGCAAGGAGAGAAGTTATCTTAAAAGAATATTGGTTAAAACACAGACTGGTTTTTACCTCACATTTGTTTGAGGATGTATGACGTATTTCTAGGTTTAAGTCTACTAGCATCTCATGTGTTAACCCTCTGAACCCCACAAACTGCCGTCGGGTCTGAAAGGCATGTTTTCTTTTAAAAATTGCCCGAATTACACCATTATCATAATTATCAAAAATGATCATAGCCAGCAAGTGTAATAAATTATCGTTGAATTTTCAAATTGTCGACTGTCCTTGAATGAGTCATGTGTGACGGATGCTTGCATCAGGAAAAGTAACTAAATCTAAGCTTAAAATAGTGATATTTAATCACTTTATTCTACATGTCTCATTTACATTTTTTCCAGAAATAAAGCGTTTCTATGAACCACGTGTCACGTGACAAAAATTCAGTAAAACTTTGTCTGAACTGCAGACTGTTTACACCGAGTGGAGAGGAGAGGTAGTGAAAGTAGTGGTTGTGAAAATGTAAATAGTTCTGTATAGATGAATTATCTGTATACAAACATTGACAATGCACATGCACGCTGGTTGCAAAAGAACCTGGAAAAGAAGAAAACTAGCTAGCACGAAAAACGATTTATTACTATTTCATTGCTATCTATTTTATCAAAATCACGTCATACCATTGGGGTACAGCACATGCAGCTCCAGTTACATTGTGCATGTATCAGAGAGCGTGTCTCAGCCTTCATTTAATAGCCTCTGCAACCACATGCCTACATGACATGCTCTGATAAGGGGTCTATAGCATGTGGAGCGTCAGTTTTCCCCTCAATATTGGTTACACTTGTGGACACTTAGAAATATGTTGTATATATAGATTGCATTTCTTCTCCCCTACATCCTTCTAATTGGAAGGATGTAGGGGTGTCCTCGATTAAAGAAATTCTTAGTTGAAGAACACTATTTTGTCGACTAATCGATTAGTTGATTTAATCGAGAGTCCTTGGCTGAATTTCCCACAAAGAATCATGCAAAAGCACCACTTTAAATCTTGTGTTTGTGCTCCTATGTGTCTTGGAAAGAAGTCATTCAGCATGAAAAAAGCATAAGAAAATGACTAATCGACTAAAGAAATCTTAGTCGACTAAGACCAAAATGACCCATTAGTCGACTAATCGACTAAGAGAGGGCAGCACTAGAAGGATGTTTAAAGACGTTGTGGAAAGGAAATGACAAACTAAAGGACAGAAGGCAGGTTACAGGAAAGTAGGTGCTCCAAAAACTAATACAGTACTTTATTATCACAACATGCCACTGGCATATTGAGAGCAGTTTGAGTATCTAAAGGGGGGGATTGTCCTTCAGAGAGGCCCAGACGTTGAAGGTGGATATTAAGTTATTATCACCAGAACAATAGAACCATTTTAAACGGTTTTACTTTGCTATTTCAGGCGCCTCTAACCTATTTCCTGACAGTATGACAGAACTTTAAAATCTCAGAAGAGTTTGTCCATTTAATGATAAATGTATCATGAGTTGATGACATGTGCCAACACTTTTAGCACAGATGGCCTCGCTGGGAATCAGACCCTGTGCCACCGGCAGTGCTGGTGTCAGACTCTGTCCGCTGACTTCCAGTCACAGCTGTTTCATCTGTGTTAGTCACATGATGCAGCGGCCGCTGACCCACACATGTATTACTGCTCTCCCTTCAAAACCCCCATTCATTCTCTATTGGGAGAAACCCAGAATAGTTTGTCATTGGAATTTAACATGATGTATTGCACCAGTAACAACCATTACATAATCTTTAATAGTATAAACAGTTTCTTTTACTAAAACCATTAAACGTTGGAATAAGTTTTCTTTACCTTGATTTAGACCTAACTGATATGTATCTTAAATGGCGTAGTATGTGTTTTCCCATATGTAGAAAGTTAAGTATTTTTGTAAGTAAGCCCTTTCTATTTTTCTTTCTTCTGTCCCCCTTCTCCTTGTGAATGGTTTGAATGTGATTAACGGTGTCTCTTAAGATTTGTCTTTTCTCCTTTAGGTTACTGTGCATTGACTGGTAGCACAGAGGTACAGGCCAAATGTAAAAGCACCCAAATTCTTTACTTGGTCAAAATGGGGTGTGTACAAAGTTGCATCAAATTGGCTGAAAGCTGACCTATTCTTGTTGATTAGAGAGAAATAGTTTGTTGAGGATTTACCTCCAGATTATTTGAGCGATAGTTTAGCAGCAATTGAAGTTTTTATTCAGGTACTTGCAGGTATTTGATATTGACTTGCATCCTCTGAATGGTTATTTTATAAATTTAAGATGTGTAGTTGGAGGGTGATGTTGACATCATCATGCAGACCTAATATCTCAAATATCGAGAGGTAAAAATCTAATCCCTTTAAATCAAATTCTTGGTTAATTACTTAAATTACTTACAAGTGTATTTGACCTGACCACGTTCAATACACATACATTTCAAAACTTGAAATCTGATGCATTATACAGATATAGCTAAAAGTGCATTTTCATCCCCAGTCCCTGGTTATTTCATGTCTTACAAGAATCAAATACTGTAATCAGATAATTTTGCAATAACATAATTATAGACAGAATAAATGATTAGGGCTGCAACTAATGATAATTTTCAGTATTGATTAATCTACCAATTATTTCCACGATTAATTGTTTGTGTATAAAATGTCAGTACATAGTGAAAAATGTTCATTAAAATTTCCCACAGCACATGGAGATGTTTTCAAATGTCAGGTTTTGTATGACTAACAGTCCAAAACTCAAAGATATTTAGTTTACAACCATGAAAAATTAAACAAACAAGGAAATATTCTCATTCAAGAAGCCAAAACCAGTGAATTATTATTGTCATTTCTTGTTTCTTATTTATTTTGTAAAAAATGTCTTAAGGATTATTCGATTATCAAAATTGTTAATGCGGCTCTATAAATGATAATATCAAATTATTGCCCAGTTCTACATCTAGTAGTCTTTTTTTAATGTTCTTGTTTTTGGCTTTTTTCCCTTTATTGATAGTAGGAGAGTAGAAGGGGTGAGAGAGAGGGGACGACATGCAGCACTTTAGCCTCTGTATATGGGGCGCGCACTCACTGATCCACCAGCACGCCCCACGTCTAGTAGTCTGAGTGATACTCAAGTTACTACAAATTTTATTTTCCTGTCATCAAACATTTTTTTTAAGAACAAATAGGTTTCATCAGTAGTTGAAATCTGATTTGAGTAACAAGTCTTTAAAATTTCAACTTAAGTGTAACCAAGGCATGTCTCTGTAACCAAGATATGTCAAACTCTTTAATGTGTCAACTTGGTTTTAAATTTAGATTAAGGACGGGTCATTGACAGATGTTATTAATAGCGATAGATCATGAGGCCTGGGAATGCTTGGCGTGGTACTAGAGGTCTCTAAAATCTCAGTTGTCTCGTAGGACCTTTAATTGGATTCAGGTTAGGTCCCCAAGTAGAGATGTGCACACAACCCAATTCTGCCACTGCGCAAAGTTAATCAGATTGAAAGTAGATCACTGCACCATGCCGCTGCATGAAAAGTTTTGTTACAGATAGTCAGAGAACTGTTGGACCAAAAAGTTCTACTCAACTCAACTTTATTTATATAACACATTTCATACAAACATGCAGCTCAAAGTGTTTCATTCAAAATTGAAACAACACAGAGACCAAAAAAAATTAAATAAATAAACACAAACTAAAAATTAAATAAACACAGACAAAAAAACAATAAATAAACTCAGACAGACAAAAAATAAAAACAAAAATAAAGTAGAAATTACAACAATAAAAGTCAATAGAATAAAAAACACCAGGGATAAAAAAAAAAAAAAAAAGTAAAAAACAATTATTAAACTAAAAAAACTAAGGCTATAACATGACTAAAAATTAAAAGCCAGATTAAAAAGATGAGTCTTTAATTTCCTTTCCTTTATCATCCAGAGGCAGTGAATTCCACAGTTTAGGGGCATAAAAACAAGGCACTCTCACCGGTACTTTTATGGGACACATAAGGAACTTTTTTTTTGTTTTAACAGTGGAGGACCTTAGTGATCTGGCTTGAACATAAAATGAAAAAAGTCTCTGATATATAAAGGAGCATGGTCATTTAAAGATTTATAAACAAGTCAAATAACTTCAGTTCTAAGAGATAGAGGTAGCCGGTGCAGAGGAGTAATGTGATCCATTTTTATTGTTTTAGTTGAGATTCTGGCCGCAGCGTTCTGTACTAGCTGTAGATTTCTTATGGACTTTTTAGGTAATCCAGTAAAAAGGTCTAGTAATAAAAGCGTGAGTAAGTATTTCAGCATCAGTTTAAAAAAAAAAA
The DNA here is from genome assembly GCA_028570985.1 of Heterobranchus longifilis. Classification (NCBI taxonomy): domain Eukaryota; kingdom Metazoa; phylum Chordata; class Actinopteri; order Siluriformes; family Clariidae; genus Heterobranchus; species Heterobranchus longifilis. Next base: position 21,699 of record JAOVVB010233236.1, read on the forward strand.
AAAGGTCTGACTTTGGCGATATTCCTAAGATGAAAAAAATCATGTAAAAAGTTGTTGAACTTTGTATATCCTCCATGAAAACTCTTGATCAAAATCAGCAATTCTTTACTTTGGGAAACCAGTCGTGGCCTATATCTTTGTGTTACTGTTGTGAGCAATACTTTAATTGTCCATTTTAGGCTTATCCCGGCTGACTCAAAAGTAAAATACTGAATTTGGGAAAGCTTGGAGAAAGCTTTAGGCATTCTACAGTTTGTGTTTCTCCATATTTTTGTGATGCATTAACAATGGCTGCTGCGAGTGTGTGCTCCACAGCAATATACCAAGGGACAGATCAAGGTGGGGTTTGGATGAAACAGCATGAAGTAACAAAATGTCGTATTGGATCAATTGGCATTTATTTATCAATGTTAAAGGGTGGAAGATGGACTTCATTGACCTTTTTTATGTGACATTTCCAGTGTTGGGAGGGTTACTTTTAAAAGATATTCCACTGCAGATTACTGAATACATGCCCTAAAATGTAATTTGTAACAGATTCCATTAGATTACTCAAATTAAGTAACATATTTTAAATACTATAAATACTACTTACTTTTGGAATACTTCAAAATCATCTTGCTGAGCTCATTTGTCTGTCTCTTATATTTCCAAAAACACATTCCTGACAGTGTCCTGGCTGTGTGTGTCCTCTGCCATTGTCATGTGGCAGGTGCACTGCGTGCGCTCAAATTGTTCACTCTACTCCAAAATTGAATTTGTTAATCCTTGGCCCATGCTACACCCTTCCACCAAGTTTGATGAAAATCAGGCCAGTAGTTTTTCTGTAATCCTCCTGACAAACAAACAAAACAAAAAGTAATCTATTTTTAAAGACTGTATTCAGAATACCACCAATTTGAACTGTAATTGTAATGGAACACAGATACTCATATTTTTATTTTAAATACATAATCATTAACAATTGTATTCCGTTAATCCCCAACCCTGAGTACCAGTAAACACATGTATAGGCTCGTAGCTGAAATTTGATGAAGGAATGCACCGGAAACTAGATACCAGTCAACTCAAGAACATGACAAAACTCACAAGGACTATCCCACCACAGAGACAGATTAAATATTGATTAACCTTAGGCAGTCTGAACATTGAGGAGACTTGGCTAAGTTTAAAATCGAATCGCATTAAAGCAGCTGGTTCACAGATAACTGTGTGAAATCAATACATTTCCAGAATCTGAAAAGTAAAGACAGACGAGCCGTATCTGATTGGGTCGACTTATTTTCCTCAAGAATATTAAACAAGGTCAATTTGTTAGCTTGTGGAAATATGTTTAAATGCGCATTTCCACTGACTTGGAAGTCCACACAAACATGATGCAGCGTAGTCTCCTGCATCAAGTTTTCCTGGTGAGGCGTAGGTTTCTTTAAACCTGTTAGCAAAACATATCCAGCAGACTCAGTTTCTGGTCTCTACAAACTCCTGTCGGAAATATCTGGCTCTTTAGCTGTTAAATGTTCCACTATGTTCACCAGTTAGTCACTAACTGTGTCTGTCTCCCGTTTGGTGCTGAGGAGGTGGTGTACAGTGGGCTTATCACAGCTTTTTTGTTAAAAACAGCTGTCTGTTACACCTGAAAACAAAGTTGATGAGAATGGTGAGACTGAGCCAAAACGGTAACATTGCAGGTTCCAAAAAACCAAAACAATGAGCTGAAAGACGCTAAAACGCTCAGTAGAGCCAAGTGGAACTGCAAAGTAGAGCGATTATAGTTTGTTAGTTTGACACTTCCAGAAACCTCTTGCATACACACTCCACATACAGTAATATTATATTCATTAATATAAAAGAGCAAAACACGTTCCAACATGGCGGTTAACACGAGGAACTCCACACTGCACAAGTCTGTCAATTTCCATCTTTTTACAACCCACAAGTGTTTAGATCAGAGGTTCCCAATCTTTTTCCTTAATGACCCCTTTTCTATCACTGAGTAACCTGATGACCCCTGACCAAAGCTGGAGATATACTTGATTTTAACTACGCGTACACAAACTGCGGCCTTGCGTATCCTGCGTCCGTTTTTACCGTTCATTGTGTACGTACCCAGAAATATATGCGGCGCAATGTCCATGCAAACAGGTGGTTAAACAGCAAGTATATCTCCGGCTTTAGTAACATATTTTATGTATATTTCATATTATATTCAATG
>JAOVVB010233237.1:0-10207 GCA_028570985.1 Heterobranchus longifilis
CTTAGCGTAAGAACGTTTCGGGAAATGCGCCATAACGTTAAGAGAGAGGTTAAGGTACAACTTAAGAACTACTTAGCAATAAGAGGCTTTCGAGAAACCGGGCCTAGATTATTATCAAATATGACTTGCCTTGTAGCCTAAACTAAATTTAGTTATATTGATCAGAATTGAGAAGTCAACAATGTTGTGGTATTAAACACTAAGAAATTAGTTCAAAAGAGAGAATGTACAAATATGTAATATTGATAGTGATTTTTTTCTTAAAAACAGTCTTGTATTTCCTGAAGATTGGTTCTCTCAGTATAACTTCTAACCTTTTGAGCAGCAGTAAAACGGAGTTGGCGGTGCTGGCATCCAGGCCTGTTGTGGGTTCATCTAGGAACAGTACAGAAGGATCAATGATCATCTCCATGCCAATGCTGGTCCTCTTTCGTTCACCTCCAGAGATGCCACGAATCAGCGGAGTGCCCACCTGAATGACCAAAGGCATGACATTTGTAAATATGTATATATGCAAATAATGCATGTTGGATAAATTATATTTATTAAGGCTACATGTAAATTTTTTTCCATTCTGCAATAAAACAATTATCTTAGCTAAACTGTTAAATAGTCGGTTTTGTTTGTGATCTATTGAAAGTATGTTAGGCGTAACTACATGATAGAAATAACTTTGAACATACTTATGTTGTCTCACCTCAACATTAAAAACTACAGTTCTGTTGAATGTGGGTAGACAGACAGTGCAGGCGTATTTCTGCATGTGCATGTGAGTACCTTCATGTCTGCCACCCTACTGAGGCCTAACTCTGAAATGAGACGATTAACTCTGGCCTCCTTTTCTTTCTGTTTTATGGAGGATGAAAGACGAAGAGCAGCTGAGAAGCTCAGATTCTCCCGTGCGGTCAGTGTGCCCATCACGATGTCATCCTATTCACACAAATATCAAGGTTTACACACAGTAACAGTAATGTTCTCCTGCAATTCAAGTAAAATACTTTATATACATCAAAATTAATTTCATTTATCTGCCATTTTTCATTTTAGCAAAGTGCTGTTTAATTTTTAAATCTTATTAGTCTGATGATGTTTAAGAAGAGAATTTTTTTTTTCTCAAAGTTTCAGTTTGAAATTAAATATATTCTGAACCACCAACTTTATACCATATATCGCTTGGTCTCTTAGTATGTTTCATGTGATCTCAATAGCAACCAGCAACATTTTTATGTTTTGCAACCATGATAACTTGTGAACCTGAAATGTTATAGTTAGAAAAACTTATAACAACAAATATTTGGCCAATGCACTGGTGCTAATAGCACTAAAATACTCTACTGCTTAAACCTTGCTTCCCCACCTGTTGATTTCCCTTTAATCATTGTTTACCAGACCCTTTATTGTTCTGTGTGTTTATAAGCTTTTATCTTATATATCTCATTTTCTTTTGTTTTATTGTACTGGTTAGAACTTTGGTGCCCTTGCCTTAACAACCTTACCTTAGACAATTTCCAAATTTTTAAATTCTGGACTAATTTAAATTAATTTTATGTTTTTAAGCAATATGTTTAAAAAAAAATAATAATAATAATAATTTAGATTATTTCAATCTTGATGTCTAGAATTAAAACAATAGATTTGTTTTCTCTCATAATAAGAACTATTTAATTAATTTAAGCAATTTCTTCTTAAATCCCTATTTTACCTATAAAGCCTTTTTTTTATTATTTATTTTGTACCTGTACTACATAACCAGAGAGGCATTTGTAATTAGATGGCTGTGGAGCTCCATCAATCAGGACTTCACCAGAAAGACCTGAGGGGTCTTTCCTTGCTGCAAGCACATCCAAAAATCTGAAATTGACAAGTCAGATAAAATTGACACTTTTATACCGTACTGTATGAAATAAAACATATTTTTGAACTATAACAACTGGACTAGGATGGAGAGAATTAATATAACATCCAGTGCAGTCTTGTATAAATTTTAAGAGAACAAAAACAGATAACTAAATGTTATTTACAGAAAGAAGGCAGTTCACAATTTTCATCTTATTTTAATTTCATTGTAATACAAATATTTTCTTATACCAAATATGATAATGCTTTTCCCCTTATAAATCTAAGAAATGTAAAAAAATTGTTGTAAAAACAAAAGTTGTGAAAAAACAAAGTTACATATAACCTCTTTGTAGTTCAGAAACTTAGGAAGGTAAATATTTGCCTTTAACTGCATCTAAGTTGGCAAGGTTTTCTTTTTTTAGTTTAAATAATAATAATAATAATAATAAAACTTCTAGAAAAAAAAGAAAAAGCTTTTATCCCAAATATGTTATCTTAGCTGAACTTGAAAGAGATATTTATGTTGTTACTCACGAAGATTTGCCACTTCCTGTAGGGCCTAAGATGGCGTTTAAACCAGGTTTCATTATTCCACTATATAGGAACAGATTACCATCGATCACTCATTTAAAACGAAATTGTTGAATTGCCTGAAAATGTACAATTTGCCTTTATTTATTTGTTTATTTATATAGTAAATAGAGCCAGTCACCTGCTTGTTTAAGGTGTGGAATGATTGTGTCTATTACTGTGTGTAGCATAATAAACGCTCAGTCTCACTTTCGGTCGTATGATTTTAATGTTTAGTTAAGTACAGTATAGCTTTCAGTTTAAAAGATATAAGTATGAGATAAGACTTACTTGAGGTTCACCAAGATGTCCTTAGTGATGCTCTTCTTCATACAGGACCTACTTCTCATCGTCACACTGTATTGGATGTTGTGGAAGCTCACAGTGGCTCCATGCTGATGTATAACCGGCTCTTTGGTAAAGACTTTTTGTCCTATTTTTCCATTTTGGCCCACATCCTTAAGTATATGAACATTGATATGACCCTCCATCTCAAGAGGTGTTCCTTTTGCAGGGATCCAGAATAAATGTAATCGTTGATTGATATGATAATCAAGCACAATAAAAGCAACTGAGCTTCTCAGCTGAGAACAAATCTTTAAATAAGAACAAAGATAAAGACAGCAATTTATGTTCAGTGTTAGGATTACTGGATGCTTCCTAATTATCACAGATAAAAACAATGTTCAAAATTGATAAATACTGCAATTTAAGATCATAATAAGGAACAATAATGATTGCCATTTCCACATTGCCTAGTGAATGTATGACTGTGTGGGTACAGGATAAATGGTATACGTAATGGATGGAGGTGCATCCATATTGCCAAATATGCCCAGTGTAGCACTTTATAGGTTGTTCAAATTAAAATGTTATTTGTCACAATCTTCGCAGCCATACACAGTATGATATGCAGTGAAAAACTCTTCTTTTTTAGGTGGCAGTCGTATAAGCATATCAAATTTTAATTTTAATTTGAAATGCTTATACGACTGCCACCAAAAAAGAAGGGTTTTTCTGTAAGAATGAATTGTACTAGTAAGTACAATTATTTTTTTTTTAAATTATATTCAAATAGAGAAATAAAAATATAAAAGAAAAGAAAATGATACAATATAAAAAACTTCAAGCTGAAAAATGTACAATATGTAGATGGTTGCTAATAAATTTTGGAGCAAAATATTTGGACCAATGCCTCTGTAAATGTGCACCATATTCAAAGCTAAAACAGAAACATTGAGTTGCATACATTTTTGGCTTTCGAGATCTTTTATTGATGATCAAAAGGGGTTAAGGTCAGGAGTCCCAAGCTCACAGAACCTCTTTTCCATACTGTAATATAACCGTGCCATCAGGGAAAAAGAAAAAAGTTCCAAAATAATGCATTACAAATTTAACATGTAACAATGGGACTATTTCAATATTTGGCAAGATATCAAATTAAAATTACAAAATTTATCTTTACAGTAAATCAAAGTACATTTTGTAAACATAAACTTAAAATATTTTTTGTGTTTCACTCATATCCTGGTATACTGTATAAACTAATTACAGTATACAGATTTTGCAAGTTATGTTTATGTGATAAATAAAATAATAGAAATAAAAATAGAATAGAAATTCAAATTCATAAAAATCAGTGATAATTATGTGGAAAAGAAAAAAAAGATGTACACACCTGCACTTTCTTCTCCTCTTATGCTGGGGTGATGATCACAACTGACAATTTAAGGGTGTGTTGAAAAAAACCTCTTTACTGTCCGTGAGTGTTTGTTATTGTTGTGGTACGGTCATGTTTTATGTAGACATGGATTAGTGAAGTTTAAAGTATAAATACCTTTCATGAAGAAGAAATTACGTCATTTTCAGTTTCATACCTTCTAGCACATCCCAAAGATTCTCAATGAGGATAAGGTCTGGACTCTGTAGTGGCCAATCCATGTGTTAACATGATGTCTCATGCCCCCTAAAACACTCTTTCACAGTTTGAGCCTGATAAATCATGGCATCGTCATCTCGTTATCAGCTGAACTGTATTAATCACTGCAGCGTTATCCAATTGAAGCCTCTTAACTATTCGCATAGTAAAATCCAGGTGGGGAATTTTTTTTGTATACAGTACAAAAAGGAGTCAGAGGTAGGTCAATTGTTAAGGTGATGGAATGCTGATCGAAAAAGTCACAGGTTCAAACCCCACCCCCACCAAGTTGCCACTGTTGGGACATTAAGCAAGGCCATTAAGCCTTACCTGCTCAGATGTATAATGAGACAAAAATGTAAGTCACTGTGGATAAGGGTGCCTGCTGAATGATGTAAATGTAAAAAGTTTCCCTTAATAATTAACTTTGTTTTAGACACATAATGTTTCATCTACACCAGGGCTATAGTTACTGACTAAGTTTATATGCACTTTTATTAGCTCAATACACATAGTTTCTGCATGAATTTGGAAAATGTTTCAATGTGTAATATTGATAGATCACTGCAACCATTGTGAACTAAAAAAAAAAAAAAAACATACTGTACTGTAGACATTGTCAATATTATAAATCCCTTATTTATAATATAATTATGTAAATTTATTTGCAATATTTTTTTTATTTTAACATCTCAGTTTAAATATATCCATGTAGTGTTTATCTTGCTGGTAATAATTTTATGTTTCCTTTCTCCAACAAAGCCAATGGCTTGAGCAGGTCTCAAACCCTATTGGGAGGCAGGATTTCTAGTAGTACGTGGTATGTTTCCTTTCTGTATTAAAGTTTGCACACAGGCTTCAAGAGAATCAAACATTTATCAGCTACCCCTGGATAAGTGCAATATGACCCTATTATTCTTATTCATTTAGCAATTTCCTTAATGAATCTTATTATTGAAGGAAATCAGTTTCAGGTTTGTACAGAGCAGTGCTGTTAACTTAATCTACATGAATTAATCTACATTAAAAATAATAATGCATGGTCACATCGTAGTAAGGTCGGAGGTGGGATAACTAAGTCATGACTATCAGCGAATCCAGTAAGTTCAGATGATTAAAGTGGTTCAGCTAAGCATTGAAATGACCAAGAAGCAATTTAAACCATGGAACTGAGAGATACACAGCATCATCATGACAAAGTGGAAGTGTACTTGACCTTTCAAATGTGCTTGCAAATCAAAAAGAGAAGAATAACTTACTGTTTACAAAAATATACACACTTTATTTACATTACATGAGGAAAAAAATATTCATATAGAATAATCTGTAAATGATGGGCCACATCTAGTTATTTATCTTGTTAAGTTTCGGAAATACCAATTAGTGCACATGTACTGCACACTAAAGCCATACTTTTTCTTCACAAAAGCAGATCTGCAGTATACCGGAGTATTACTAATATCGCACTGTTTACAGATATAGATTGAAAATGTTTTACTTGTTTGGCTGTTCTTTCTGGTTCCATAACTCCCAGTTCATATTCAAGCTTTTGTGCTTGCCACATGACCTTGCGTTTGTCCTCTGCATTGTGGTCAGAAGGAGAGAGAGAGATGCTTACTGTTTATACAACATTAGGTACCTTGTGTTTCCAGTAGCACTTGTATAAGATAGCTATGTGACTAAAATATAAACACTATAAAAGCTTTTTTTTGTGCCTTGAATTTAAAGGGAAAAAAAGACAATGATAATATGGCTTAATTAGACATATCTGATAAAGGATGGCATGTACTGTATAAGACAAGTAGATATTACTTTTACTTTATAAATAATTTGTAAAAAAAAAAAAAAGACTACAGCCATGGTCAAAAGTTTTGAGAATGAGACAAATATTAACAAATATTAATGACACAAATATAAGACTGCTGCCTTGGTTTTTAAAATGGCAATTTGCATATACTCCAGAATGCTATGAGGAGTAATCAGATGAATTGCAATTAATTGCAAAATCTCTCTTTGCCATAAAAGAGATTTGCCTATAGCAAAGTCGAGGGGCGAAGCGTGAGGTGGTGTCCATGAAACCAATCAAAGCCAGATCAAAGAAATCCGAATCTGTAGACGATAGCAAAGTCGAGGGGTGAAGCATGTGTCGGTGTCCGTGAAGCAATCAATACCAGGTCAAACAAATCCGAACCAGGTGAAGGATAAGTGAAATCCGTAAACAAAATACTTGGTCGAGGTACACATGAATCATAGAAAATAAACGCGAGACTGGGCTGTGGAGAACGCAATAACCCAGCCGCGATGAAGAAATGCTGGGAGAAATTTTTTGTGAATGGGGAACCTATTTTATTGTGTGAGGGGCGGTATGGCGGAACAACAACAAAAAAATAATAACAGGGTTTCGTGACAAATATTGACTCTTTGCATGAACTTCATGTAATTGTCAATAAAATAAAAGCTTTTGGCCATGGCTGTAGTATTAACTTGCAGTGGTGTGAGGGAACTACTTAATTAAAACATTCACTGGTCTTTTGTATGTGGTTTTCGACCCATCAGCTAGACTACTATGACTAGTACCTCTTAATTCATTAAGGAATTCCGACTAATCTCACCTGCAAAGTTATTTTTGCTCTATTGACTATTTTCTATCATGCAGCAGTTAGTTCAGACTGAGTAATATGATTGGACGAAAGGCATTTCACTAGTGGTGATAATAGACAGTAACCTCACTGGGACGTTTAGAACTGCTTTAGCTTTGTCATATTTATTGGACATTTCATGTGTATGACTCTCTTCAAGTCATTCCATAGCAACTCTATTGGGTTGAGGACTTTGACTTGGTCACTGCAAAAGGTGGCTTTTGTTTTTCTGAAGCCATTCTGTTGTGGACTTGCTCTAGTGTTTTGGGTCAGTGTCATGTTGCATCACCCAACTTCTACAGAGACATGCAGTCATTCTCACATTATCCTGAATAATTTTTTGATACGCTTGGGAATTCATCTTTCCCACAATGACTGTAAGATGGCCAGGTCCTGATGGAGCAAAGCAGGCCCAAATCATGATGTTTCCTCCACCATACTTTATGGTTGGAATGATGACAACAAATAATTAAATCTTAATTTACAGTATATATGGTTAATGTGGCCATAATATGGCAACTGCGTCTTATAGTGTCTGCTCATCTATCAAATGTGACATCTTTGAAGGTTTTTCCTCAGTATTCAGTTCAGTATTCATGGCAGCTATTGTCATTTACTACTATCATGTATTATATAAACAGGTAGTACCTTTTCAAAAAGACTCTGCTGTTTTTTTGTGTCTGTTACACTGGTTAAGGATGTGGTGTTCTTATGACCACACAGTTGTTTAATCCCAAATCTGCTTTATTAAGTGTCAACAAGAGGGTGAGAATCAGACTTGAGTCTTGCAGAAATACATTTCCAATGAGTATTGTAAACTTGCTCTAAAATAATCCAAAACATATCATAGCTCATAATAACCCATGATGACAGATTTCACAAATCTTCTAAAAGTTCTGTAAAGTTCCTTATTTATTTGTCCTTGAGTTTAACTCATGAAGTCCCTAAGTGACTTCTAATAAACATCCTGGTGCAATTATGGCATTTAACCATAGGGCATTTAACCATAGAAACATCTGCCAATAAAATGCCATGTGCTGTCTTTCAAAATGTCATCTATTAAGTCTCTGTTACCCATAATTTCCATTAAAGTCAAAAAGGGTCAAAGAAGTCAAAAAGAACTCTTATGGGTTATAATAGACTCATCTGGATGAGATGGTAGCTGAACTAAACTAGTTGATCCTGGAACTGAATGCGCACAGCATAGAAGCCTGTGTCCTGCTTTTTTTAGTTCATGGATAGGCCTTCTTTGAATGGAGAATATAAGGTCTACAGCATTATGTGAAAAGTCTGTGAAAGGATGATTTCCAGTGCAACTGATGTGTGGGATTAGACCACATAAAAACACACTATTGTGCCTTAAAGTGTTGGAAAATTTGTTTGTTTTAGACTGTGCACTCAGGGTTACCATTCCCACATAAGGTATTTGTGTCATGAGAACGCAGTACTTTGTGTCTGGTAAACACCAGAACCAGCACTCCAAGACACTCCCCAAAACACTATCCTGCCTACAAACTCCATGAACTACAAACTGCCAGCATACAGAGTACAGCATCACTCCTCTCCAGAGTACTAATCATTATCACATGCACCTAATTACCTGTCTACCCATTTTATAAGGTCAGTTTACTCTCACATTGTGAATCAACACACTGTGTATTCCTGCAGGTTCGTTTGTTACCAAGCCTATATATTCTGCTAAGTCATTCTTAATTGATCATGGGCCTGTTCCCAGTTTATAAGTTTGCCTGATCCTTGTCTGTATGGTCCACAGTCTGCATGATGCTTGCCTCGTCTATGTTACTGAGTTTTACTATGTTACTGAAATTTTAATTAAATGTGAGTTACCTGCAATTGTACCTTTACTAAACAGAATGGTGCTTTATTTAATGCATATGTGATGATAAATTACAATTGTTAACAAGAATTACATTAGAAATAATAAAATAAATTTTTTATTAAATAATAAAAAAAATAATAATACAAAAACCATTAATTTACACATAGAGCTCTAAGCTCTAAATTCCTACACTTTTCATAAATGTATTTCTTGTACAACTAACCTCAATGCATTATTGATGTGAAGGTGTGTCATAAAAAAAACAGATAAATCATTGCAAGGACATTTTGGCAATTTAACCAAATTGCAAACTGTTAGCTTCAATGTAAGAAGTCGCACAGTTGTGGTTAAACACGTAAAGTAAAAGTAAAGTTCAAGAAAAGTGATTACTTTTTTGTACAGTATACAAAAGTAAAATTGAAAAGTAAAGTTCAAGAAAAGTGATTCTGCAGGAATGACTAGTGGGGGGACACGCATCTCAGGATTCAGGAGAACCTGCACATGTTAAGGCAGTTATGCGTCCGGGTTGCTAATCAGAGGGCCAGGGGTTCCAGTGCCACCACCACTGGATTGTCACTGTTGGACCCTTGGGCAAGCCCCTCAACCCTATATCCATAAAAATCATTCTGCCACTGTCATTTGAAAAGGCTGGATAAAAAAGCGGGAGGGCTGGGAATTGGGCTAACAAGCCAGCCCCATAAAAACCACCACTGCTATAGAAACAGTGGAACCCATTGCCAAATGTGCTCAACAGCTTGGAAGGAACAACAAATAAAGTTGGCATAAATAAAACTTATTTTTTATTAGAAGTAAGAAAAAAATTATACGCCAAGCAGTTATCTCAGCTGAACTTAAAAGAAAAATTAATATTGGTATCTACAAAGATTTGCCACACACTGTAGGGAGTAAAATGACATTTAAATCTGGTTTCATAATTCCACTGTGGATAAACAGATGTGATCTGATTTACAAATTTTAAAGGAATCTGCTGAAACCCCAAAAAAGCCCCATGTAAAGCTGGAAGATCAGCTTAAGCACTACTGGGGCCAGGTGCGCATCACTGGGTATGAAGAAGTCAAGACCCAAACCAAGGGTAACTTCCATCTGGATTTCTATTTTATGATCCAGAAGGGATTCCTGTATTACCATACACAAAGCCAGGGACAAGAATGTGACCTCCTTGTGGTGTCTCCACCTGTTTTTTGACTCACCAGTCGATTAGATGAAAAAACCCATTGGCCAAACATATTTTTACTGGACAAAATAATAACTTGCATTTTTTTAAAATTATGTTTAATTATGCATCCAAGAAATGCAGAAAGAGAAGAGTTTAGGAGTGATAGTAGGGACTTTGAATGTTGGGACCATGACAGGGAAGGGAAGAGAGTTGGTTGATATGAT
>JAOVVB010233238.1:0-10207 GCA_028570985.1 Heterobranchus longifilis
GCCGCTGGTAATTTGTTATGATCGTCTCCCTCTCCTCTCCTCTCTCACCATATGCACGAAATGGGAGAAGAGATGACAAAACGTAGGCCTACAGTTCCAGGGAAGCTGTCGAAGATTTTTAGGAATTCTGTGGAACTTTTCCTCCTCTGTGTGAAACTCTAACGTGACGCAGTCAGACGCACATCGGCCTCACAGACAGCGGAGAGAAAGAGAGCGCTTGAGACGATGAAAGAGGAGGAATCAATCTAAATGTTAAATTGTTCTCTTTCCATTCAGCACTGTGAAAAAAACACTTATGTGTGTTATAATGGTTTGGAAAAAAATGGGAGGCATATATTTGCAAGTCGCACTGGTACTCCTCGTTATAAAATGTAGTCGCACTGTCTCCAGAAATGCTCGCAAAATGTGACTAAATGGCCGCAGTCTGGAGCCCTGCACAACAGTCAGTTCAGTATTCTTTTATAGTGCGTCTGATATAATGTCCACTGTTTTTAAACAGTCGACATAGCGGCTCGTCCGTGTTAATGGGCTCCCCTCTATAATTTGGGTTGAAACAAAATGTTCCCACACCGGAGCTGTGCAGTTTGCCATCCAAACCAAATCCATTTGGACTTATTCTTCAACTTTCTGGTAGGGACATCTATTGGCTTCGAGTAAAAGGTAACGGGGAGTTCGCCTATTTTCACCTGGTTCACTTTCGCTGTTCGTGTTTGTTTGTGCTGTGAAAAAACACTTATCAAGGTCAGAAAAATGGTCATAGCCATGTCTATGTATCGACAGGCCGAGCTGCAGTGCTCTTTTGGCTTTAAGGCATCAGTAGAGCTTGTTGGACGGTGGAACAGCATCTCCTCCCACATCTTTCTGACATTGGAATTGGAGGGACTCTATTCAATAATTTCTGAAACTTTCCGACTCAACATTTACACCCACCTTCCACCTTATGCAGTGATTGACCAGTTGTGTGGAGGTGATAAAGTAAGCAGGGTTATATGTTATCTCTAAAGTGTGTGCCATTATCCCCACATTTAATCAGTTATTACATCTTGTCCCACTCTATGACTCACAGCTTTTCAACCCAACTTTGAGCGTGGTCGTTCAGAGCAGGTATAATCTCTCTTCTTATGGCTGGACGACATGTCTTACAAAATAGTTCCTTTTGAGCATAACTGTGCCATGGAGGTTATGTTTTCAGTTTGTTTGTTTTTCAGCAGGATTATGGAAGAACTACTGGCCCAGTTTTCATGAAAATTGGTGGAGGGGTGTAGCATGGGTCAAAGAAGAACCCATTAAACGTTGGATCGGATATGAATCACAGGACAAATACACAAATTATTTTTCACTTTGGTTAACATTGCAAAATAGGGCATGGCCTTAGGGGAAGTCTTTTTTTTTTATTTCTAATAATTAAATATTCATGAATTCAGGCCTTTAGTTGTCTATCATTACAACCTATTAGGACATATTGTAGTTTGGCTGGTTTTGGAAGAGATGACAGAAGAGATCACTTTGAAAGAATGTGACCAATCTGTTTTTTTTTTTCTTTTCTTGTATTAATCGGTCTACTGGTAGCTTATCTGCGAGTCTGAAAAGACCTTCAGTCATACATAGTACAGCAACTTTCTGTACTTTCTAATTTCAAAACTCAATTCATATTAATTCTTAGTAGTTTGAATTGAAAAAGAAAGAACTGACCCGAGATGGAAACTCTTTCCTTGTCCTTTTCCAGAAGAACATTTTTTAGCAGCAGCCTCACCTCGACTGATCCCACTCCAACTGCCAGAAACACACAGCCTCAATCCCCACCACAGCACACACATCCAAATACTGTACATGGACATATTGGAGGCATACACAATACCACACACAAGGTACTAACCATCCACCACCAAGAAAAAGCTGCATTGTTAAATGAAACATTCCATCAACATCCCTTCTAATGGCCATGTAGCACATTCTATCTTTTTGTTTTAGGTATGGCATAAAGTACCTCCATTATCATTGGCATTTGTGAATGTTTTAAACTTCGGGGAAGATATGAAACTCTTCACTGAATTCACTAAACAACTTCCATTTGAGGTCTTGGAGCCGAAGTGATGAAAGCCCATCTTAAACTGACCTTACAGGAATTCCAAAACACTTTATCTATTTAAAATATCTGTCAGTGCTTAGCATTTCAGTTGTGCATTGAGTTTTGGACACGCTTTCTGGAACTTATCAGATCCAAACAAACGGTTTCATTTGATGCATAAAACTTAATTTTGGGCCAAGATGCCATTTATGGCTATAGGATCCAGCAGACCAGGACACAGGTTGGAATTAAACCCATAACCCTTTGCAATGTTCTACACTTTCAACAAGAGTACTCACTCCCCGAGGGCAAAATGTTAGGGATTATTTGGGATCTGGCAACCAATAAGCAGCCGACTTTCAAAGCTTTCACATCACATGGACTGTAAAGTTCCCAATAATGGCTAGGCTGAAGATTATTTTTCTTTTGGCTTCATGCCTCTTTCTATGATGCACAATTGGCAGAACTAAGAGCACCATCCACTGTGAATCAGACATGACCAGGAGGTATAGTTTACAACGAGACAGTTGATGACTGCTGAAGATTTCTGATCAAAGATTGCAGTCATCGTGGGGCAGCCTGCCTTGTGTGGGAGGGTAAATGACTGACTTGCGTTTTAGAGATTAATTTAAGCTGCTTTTCCTTGTGGGCCATATAAAAAAGGAGGCTGTTTTTGTGAGTGGTGGTCAGAACAACTGCAGTTTCAAGGTAGATGTAAAGACAGTAGAGAGACATTTAAAGAATACAGAGGTTGAATTGCAGCTGCTGAATTTGCTTCACAAATACTGGCCTTTATTTACCTCAACTGCAGACAGGCCTTCATTTGAAAGAGGATAATAGAGACAGTTGTGATTTGTTTGTAAATTGCAGTTGATGGTGTTTGCTGTTAATGTAAATCCAACCTCTATGAAACCTGTTGTCTTGATAGATTCAGGATAATTAACATTTTCACAGCACTAAACCCATCAGTACAACTTCAAATCATACTCACTACAGAAATGCTGTTTTCACTAACTTATTAATTGCAATTGGTTCTACTTTCCTGTAGTTTTTGTTCAAGTGGTGTTCAGATTCTCATTGTTGTCAAATATATTTGAGCTTTTAGAAAAATGAGTGAGCACTTTTTACAAGTCGGAAAGCAGTAATTACGATAACTCCAATGTCATGAACACAACACATGCTACTATTATTAAATGTTACAAATTAAAAACCTTCCAGCAGCTAAAATAGCACAATGCCTCACTTTCTTTGTAAGCTTTGTAAGCAAGGTAACAATGAATGGAATTAGAGTGATAAGTATGACAGGACTGTTCTTGTATTGTTCGAGTTAGTGCATTATTCCAAAAGAACCATGCAAGGCATTATTAGTTCAGGTAATTTCAACCCCCTCAATGCCTTCTGGTTACTAGCCTTCCATTCAAAAAAAAATTGTTCCACACTGAGCCCTGAAAATGGATGTCACGGTTCCAATGTGGGTAACAAATACTGAGCAGAGCAATTACAAACCGCAAACAGTGTGCAATGCTGTGCAGCTTTGCAGGAAAAAGTGAAACAAAAAAGGAGATTGTCAGGCTACAATTGAAGAGAATCGGAGACTGAGTATAATACTTGCAGGTGAATGCACCTTTGGGGACTGACGGGACAACCATAGACTGTATAAAACATGGCCATAGTCTCCGTGACGCCACACATAGGTTTCTGAAGAGCCATTGTGAAGCTCAAAGTGGGTGGCTCTGGCCATTGCCAT
Organism: Heterobranchus longifilis; assembly: GCA_028570985.1. Taxonomy (NCBI): domain Eukaryota; kingdom Metazoa; phylum Chordata; class Actinopteri; order Siluriformes; family Clariidae; genus Heterobranchus; species Heterobranchus longifilis. The sequence goes on from JAOVVB010233238.1 coordinate 3,816, forward strand.
CTTGGCAGTGCCTGACTCTGCCTAGTCTCACGTAGCCAGACCTATCTCCACAGCACTGTGTCCGTGCTGGAAGGGTAGGTCTAGATTCAATAGCTTTCACGCCGGTATAGTGGAAAAAACGTGGTGGCCTGTTTGTATTTCCTTAAGCCAATCACAATCGTCTTGGGTGGCACTACGCCCGGCTGCAGCGAAGGGACTTTGAGAACCACATGAAGGGGAGGATGGACTTCCTCCAGCCGGGGTTTAGTATAAGGCTTTTTACCAACACTGCTTACATAGCAACCCAGACTCGACTCCACCTACGTCCTGGCTAATCCACAAATAGGCAAAGAGGTGGAGCGTGGATGGACCATAGAAGAGAACTGGATACACCATTCTAGGCGGAGCCCTGTTCATTCCTATGAAAATTGCTCAGCGGCGCATGAAGCCAAAAAAGTTCAACTCCTGCCTCTAAAAATCCCCCGATGCACGGCACTGCGTCCACACTGTGTGGCACATAGAGCCGGCACACTAGAGATATCCGCCAACCGATCCGGCTAACTTGGATGGGGATTCAACGGGTCATTTTGCAGGGGTTGTCTCATTCGCCATATAAGTCTATGGGAAAAAAGTATTTTGGGGCCCAATGGCATCACGTGACAGACCCGGTAGTTGTATGGTCATTTGGCCACTATGTCAAATTGGAGCTGAGGCGGGCCGAATGAAGGCTATGCTAGCCACCTGTGACGGCACCTGTCACTCAAAGTGGCTATGCCCGTAATTACAGTATGCATAACTTTAAGCCTTAAAATAATTTAAACGGATGAGATGTATAAAAATTAACGCCCCGTACAGTTGTCATGAAAGTGGAAATTAGCTAAAGAGACTAAAACAGTTTTTTTGCACACAGCTGTAAACATGGTTATTTCTAAAGTAAAATTGGGCATTTTAAGATGGTGGGTTCAGAGCCAGCCTCAAGTGGCCATTCAATGAACTGCAGTTTGTGGCATGTTGGCTTCATTTTTCAGCCCCAAAGGATTTGGGCACAACACACAACTTAGCTATTAACTGAATAAGAGATTTGAGAATCAACAGTAAAAAGTAGTGAAGATCACAGTAATGTCCTTTTACTCAAAGCAAGATGTAACTTGGCTTTGGGCTGCTTGCATGTGTACATACATGTGTGCACATGACAGTTTGCATGCAAGGGAGCATATGAGCAAGTAGACATGCATGCACACGCACACGCAAACACACACGCACATGCACACACACACACACTCACTCACAGAATGTCTGTGTGAGGCATCCGACTACAAACTCACACTTGCACACAGCCGGCCCAGACTCCACCCCCGGTGGCTCAGTGATTGGCCTACTTAGAGGCAGGGCAGCCCACTGGCAGATTTGAATACAGGGAAACAGAGAGGGAGGGATGGACGGAGAGGAGGAGGGGAGGGGGCGGTGCACTAGTTTGTCCCCTGCTCTCTCCCTCCCTCTCTCTCTCTCTCTCTCTCTCTCTCTGCCGGGTCAGGATGGAAAGGCTTACACAGGCAGGGGAGGAAACATGTCATGAGAGGTGATGACACAGCCACGGAGACATATCCACATCCTCACTGACTCCTAAGTTCGCCGCTCGCCACTGCTTCTGCTGCTGTTACTGCGTCCCGCGGAGGAGAGAGAGAGAGCCAAAGATAGCCTCCATTCTCTCCCCACCTCTCTCTCTCTTCCTCTCTTTTTCACTTTGTTTGTGGACGATGGGATTTTAATCATGTGGAAGGTAAGAGGAGGAGGAGGAGGAGGAGGAAGAGGAGGAGGAGTGAGGTTTTGTTTTCTTGTGCAGACTGTATAAGGGGCCTGTCTCTGTGGGAGTTTGTGTTCCTTTTAGTTTACTTAAGTCTGCGAGTCCCTGGGGGATTCCCGCATGCTTTCACCCTCCATCTCAGATTGTATTCTCAGTGGAAATGAGGAGTGGAAGCGTTGAGTGCCAGCATTACTGGAATGATAATGATAGAGCAGTGGCTTCGGGACGCAGCCAATGAGTGCTGCGGAGCCATCTGTATCACGGTCTAGGAGAAACTTCTGCAGGAACAGTTGCGGAATTTACCTTTATACCACAGGGTCTGTTTTTACCATGTGGTCTATATGATTATGAGTCTCTGAGTTCTGAGTAACTTCAGCTTTACACAAACTTTCATTTGGGGTTTTATTCTCCATGCTCATCCCCAAAAATGTGTGCTCAACTTGGATAAACGGAGAATTGCTTAACGAGTAGAGCTGGATGCGATGCATTTTGTGTGTTTGAGTGTTTTTTTTGTGAAATTTGGATCCGAGGTTTCACAAGCATTGACTGTGACACTTTTGGATATTGATCCGAAAAACACATTAAATTGCGTGTGTGTGTGTGTGTGCGTGTGTGTGTGTGTGTGCATGTGCATGTGTGTGGTGTTACGTCGCATGTGAGAGTCTGTTTTGTGTGACCTAATTTCAAAGAGCCACTGTGTTTTGGTGGTTGCTTGAAGCCCAAGATACATAAAGACAGGAGACAGTGCCTTGAGGGATGTTTAAATGTGTGTGTACTTGAGTGCTGTGTGTGTGTGTGTGTGTGTGTGTGCGTGTGTGTGTGTGCGCGTGCGCACAAGTGTGAATATGGGTGGTTTTAAAAAGGTCCCGAATGGTCTTTTTTACACTGAGAAGGGGAGGAAGTCTGACCGTGTTAGTTTAACAGCTAGAGGGGAGGGGGCAAATTTAGCAGGATGGCACTTTTTTTCTAAATTGTGTGCCTGTGTGTAGTGGATGTGTAACACATTTATGATTATACATCCACATGAGTGCATGTTATTCTTCATGTATATTGTGTTTTAATGAGCCAAATTATTCAATTTCACAGCATCTCCAGTGCACTGAGCCATGTTTAGTACGTAGTGTACAGTATCTGTGCATGCGTGCGTGTGTGTCTGTGTGTGTGTGTGAGGGTGCAAGCGTCTCGTGGGCGCCGACGCGTGTGTGTGACAGCTGGCTGCCACAGGCTCAGTGTGCTACTACTGATCCTTTTCACCTGCTACGGGTCACAGGGATCAAGGAAATCCAGGTTCAGTGTTTGAACTGCGAGACAATGGGAAACCCTGGGAAGGAAGGACACTGTACTTCAGCTTTAAGGAAAAAGGCATGCAACTTTGACCAAAGCATTAAAGAGAAGCATGTGCGACATTTGTGGCAGCTTCCTTTGATTTTAGTCCTAATAATGCACATTTTTAGATCATATATAGTGCTTTTTTAGAGAAAAAGTTTCAATTATCCATAAAAGAAATCAGTCTATAGAAGTTTGCAGTTTGCCATATCCCACATTTGCTTTGACAAACAGTGACGAGGAAGTACAAAAAGGCTTTGTGTGATGTTTAGTTTGTAGTTGTCACGATGCCGACCGATATAGCAACAATAGTATTGTTGTTGTTTCTTTTCCTGTTTCCCCCGACGCATTTCAGTGGCATTGTCAGCCTAGGCGGGTTTGAGAAAAGCATCTCAACTCTCACATCGTTATGTTTCTTTTTTTTTCAACCTGATGATTGACTGTGGGAAACATGGAGACAAATATAGCAATGGCGGTATTGTCATTTCTTTTCCTGTGTGGGGCACGTGTCAGTTTGTTTAGACTTGGTAGGAGGGAAAGGTACACTGTTGTTGCTTTAATCACAAGCAAAAAAAATGTTGTTGCTGATAGCATTAGCCACCTACGTTGCTCCCTAAATATTCTGTTATCTCACCACTGTGTAGCTTACATGCTAAAACGGGGAGGTATAACTCATCAGACTCTTATCTCTACCTAATTGGTTAATTTGATCTTCAAAGCGTCAGTAGTCTCTCATTTCAGACGCTTGAGGGGCAAACTGCTAATTGCTATCTAAACATCCTTCAAAAAGGACAAAGACAGACTGGAATACTTTTTTTAAACTCATCCTCCCCCCTACTTCCACTCCAGTTCAGTTCATTTTATTCACCCCAGTGCGTTCTTTAATCACCAACCGAATAAGATGAGAGTGCAATGTTGCCATGGAGACTTGTGACAATGAGTACAATCGCTTCAGTGAGACTTGGCAGCTTGTGCAGTCCTGTGGAGAGGATAAGTAGTTCCTCAAACTTTTTTTGTCAGGAGCCTCTACAGTAGGCAGCTTTACAAAGTTCAAGTGTGGTATTGCCCAAAACTTAACTTTCGAATTATAAATATTTTATCCTTTCATCCATTTTGCACTGCATGCTAATTTTAGAAAAATTAAAAAGGCAGCAAAATACCAGATTTTGTTTTACTAAATGGATGCTCCAACATAAAGGCTCCAACACTGGTTTCTAGTATGATTAGCAATACAAGTAATCAGGGGTGTAGTGCTTTTTGATTAAGTACTGGAGCACACCTATTATGCGTCCGCATGAGTGTGGCTCGTTTTGAAGGTTATGTGACCTATGTTCCAATGGGGGCACGTTTACATACATTAGTAAATGTTAGATGGACTTCATGAATAGTTTATCCATGTTAAGTATAATACCAGAGCTTGAGGGTACGGGTGCCATTCTGACTCATAAAGCAAACAGGAACTACATGCTGTATTCACTTTTTACAGCTATTTTGCATTGTTGTTGCCAGCCTGCACTTTAGCTAGGCCTATAGCGCACCCCCACTATGGTCCATTTGGACCATTCCATTTGTTTTTATTGGCTCTGTTCCATGACATACACTCTAGTGCTGAATGGATTGACAAGCACTTAAAAATGTGTATGAATTACAACCAGATTATGCAAACTGCAAATTTTATATTTCCTCACAAGGTGGCAGAGCGTCTTTCCAGTGCGCTTCCTTCCCGCAGCTACACCTATGCAAGTAATTGATGTTGATGTGTTGAGTGCATAAGTGCTAAACAGTTGCATTATTGCAACTATACCAGTCATTGTGCAATCCCAAAACTTTCCCAACTCACTTGTTGTTCTGCAAAACCAAAAGCAAAGCAAAGCTCATTTCCATTGAAATATTTGATAAAAAACATGACCTTTTACAGTTTAATCCTTTAGAAGCAAAATAATCCCTGATTCTTTGTGAGCGTTGCCTGATAAACAACCTTTCGCAGGTGTCAGACACTGCTCGCTTTTAGTTATTTTTCTCTCCAGATTGCGAGTTTAAAGATGTGTCGCTGCCATTTGATATGCATCAAGGGTTTTGGTTAATCAGCTGCAGACAGGCAGATGTTAGAGTCAGATCACATCATTTTGACATTCTTTCCCTTCAGATTCAATGTAAACACAGATCATGTCAAGTCTCACTTTTCTCTGAAAAGTCATCGTTCATACTCAAAAAATGCACGGTTCAAAAGCCTGTGTAATTGTAAGCATATTCCAAAGCTGTCCATATGTTGGGTGTTGTGACATACAGGGTGCTCTATGAAGAAGGGTTATTGTAGGCATGCTCAGGTTAAACTGAGGGCACATGTGCAAAGAAGCAGGTTTCTCAAGGAAAATAAAACTCCAAGCCAAACTCCTTGACCATACTGTGAAAAAACATCCTAATCTTATCGCAGCCTGGTCTCAAGAAATGTCGTGTGAATAACACAGCAATTTGTTAAGTCATTTTGCGTGTTTTCTTAACACTTTTTGCTTGTCACGTGCCATTTTACGGCGTGTATTCGTACTGCACTTTCAATGGTAAACCCACCTGCATCAGAGCAACTGCTCCGGAAGTGAGGAAACGTAGTATAAAGGCCGAGATTTAGGGTGGGAGGGTCAAACAAACACAGGACTTTGACCCAGAAGACTGGTGTTTGTGTCCTGTGTCCAATTAATTATTTTAACTTACCCATTGGTTTTGCTGATTTACGTTGAGTACGTAACTTAACATACTAAACTTCAACCCAAAACACGAGGTTTCCCTAAATTAACCAAGTAGTTTAGTTGCCTGAAGTTAATTTACATAACAAATGTTATTTCCACCCAAACCACAATGTTTTTCCTAAACTTAAAGTAGTTTAGTTGCCTGAACATACGTTTTGTTTGAATTCACAACCTTAACTATGTGTAAACTGCGACTGTAGTGAAGTATCATAGTATGGCGGTCAAGAGTTCATGAAGTGTCCGTATGTGACGAATTGGTCATGTGAACAGGGCGTAAAATGACATGCAAAAAGCTTAAAATGTGTTAGATGACACGCGAAAAAGTCAAGTCATTATCAAGTCATTTCTGTTTATAATTGGGACTTAAAATCCCTATTTTCTTCAAAAATATGAAAAGATCTGCCAGCACAGTGAAAATAGTCCAACCTGTTTTCAATAAAAAAAAATTAAAAAATAATCTTTACACACACAACTTTCTAGAACTGAGAATTTTCAAACAAGTTGCTGCACTGAAATCAAGAAAAAAAAAAAAAAAAATA
>JAOVVB010233239.1:0-10207 GCA_028570985.1 Heterobranchus longifilis
AAGCTTTTAAATAACAAAATAACGGGGCACTTTTATTGTGAAGAATTTATAGGAAATTAAATGTGTTTTCTACCGCTCCTTTACTGCTCTACAGCCCCTTGTACCCACTGCACACTGAAGAAACAAATAAATAAAATAAATAAATAAATGACTTGAATAATCTCCATCAACTTGAGGGGTCTGCGACTGAATCTCCGACAGGGGGCAGCCCTTATCATTTATTTTTCTTTTGATTGGTTTATGAAAAGGTTTTAACTACCCCTCTGCAACCGAGGAACAAACGAAAATTTTGTTCGGTTTGGGCCTGTTTATTGTTATTGAAGTATTTATATGGAAGATTTTTATTCTGTTTGGGCTTTTAAACCGTTTATAATCAGAATATAAGGCTTCATGTAAACGTGGCCAGTGAGGAACTAGTAATCTAGTGTAATCTAGTTTCACTGGTCTAAAAGGCTTTCTAGTATTCTCATTGTCATATTTACAGTCAAAACAAGCAGACTAGTCGTTTTAACTAGGAGATCACAAGATATAGTCGTTGTTATTAATCAAATAAACTCAAATCAATTAATGAAATGAATGAAAGTGTCTTGGAGTAACATTTTTTCTTTTTCCACCATTGTACTAATTTGTCTAAAAAAGAATGCTGCAGTACCAGAACATGACGCTCAGTCAGCCTAATCAATAAAGGTTAAATATACTGGAGCCTTTCTGCTCACTCAGGGGAAGTTTTTGTGGGTGAAACATCAGCAATATGTAAAGCACGGAAAAAAAGAAGCAGACTCGACATCTTCCAACTAAGGGGTTCATTTGCTAATCATTCCACAAACTACTGTCTGAAAAATGTTGCTGTGTCACTCTGATTAGTTTAGCTGTGATTTAGAATGGATTCAGCTTAACCAAACTTTCAAATAAGTTTAAAGGCCCACTTAACTACAAGCTGAAAGTCTTGTTTTGCTGACTAAGTTGTGTCAGTACACTGTGACATCACTGTGGGGTGTGATTACAGGTGCACACATCTGAGCACACCTCTCCACAGTGCTGTGTCAGTGCTGGAGAATGGTCTGGCTCCAGTGCGTTTTCACCATAGAGTTATAATACTCTCTGGCTTGTTTGCATTTCTTTAAGCCAATGTTGTTGTTGTTTGGGAGGTCTGGAGTCAGTGGCTCCCCGGTACAGGGGAAAAACTCCCTGGCCTGCTTGTACTTTGAGAACCACACAAAGGGGAGGAGGGACTTCCTGTTACCAGGGTTTCCTCCCAGCAGAAGTATAAGGCTTTATACCGACACTGCTTACACAGCAACCCAGACTATGAGAATGGTAAACACAAAGCCGCAGGGGGTGATCCAGATGTTTTCGCTTCACTGATGGGGATCTGTTAGGCTGTCCAACTTTATATATAGTCTGTGGTCTGAAGTGGGCTTGTGCCGATTGGTGATCGGATCATGCAGAAGCACCGCACTGTGTCCGGGGCGTGGCGCCACCCAGGACGATTGTGATTAGTGTGAGGAAATGCAAACAGGCCACCGAGTTTTTTCCCCTATCCAGGAGTGAAAACAAACTGGATCCAGACCATACTCCAGCGCGGACACAGCGCTGTGGAGATAGGTCTGCACGAGACTAAGTATGCCAGACTAGACCAGACTGAACGACACAGACTGGGAATCCCCACTGGAAGCGAGATGTGAGCGGTGTGTAAGTGTTCTGTCATCCAATCCACACCTACTCTGTCTCCGTCTTCCGCACAGCCGTCTGTCAGCAGCAGCTATGGAATTTGTGTATTTATATTTCGGATGCTGTTGTTGTCAATGTTCTTTTATGTCTCTTGATGTGTCTTGATGCCTGCTGCAAATCAAATCGTGTTTACTGCTTAATGCTGCACAAGTCAGACAGACGCAGCACGTTATCTAGTCAGACGGGATACAAATGTCTGTGTGTCATCTGTGTGGAGGTCTTTCAAGGCATTTAAAGAGGCAATGGATAACTTTTCAACATTCGGGCATTTTCCGCCCCTAGCGTTTCAAAGTGATATTATTTTTACCACTGCTGTCGCAAAGACATTCTCCTCTGAGTCACAATAACAACACGCAGGACACACTGGATTTGTTTTCTAAAAAAACACTTTGGAAATAAGAGAGAAGAAAGAAGCATGTCTACTCACACGTCCCCCGCAAGAAACCGTGTTCTTTGTTTGGATTATCAAACGGACAAAAAATCTGAGATGTTTGTTTCTGCCGATCTGTCCGTTAGCATGTAGTGACAAGGCTCGCGCTAGCAGCCAGCAGCAAACATACATGTTTGATTATTCTATACAATGAGAAACTGGTTGTTTTGCTTTGGATAGTAGCATGGCTGCTGCGGTAGTGATGTTAAAGGCTAACGCTCTGCAGTAGCAGCAGCAGCAGCAGCAGGTGGGTGACATATTATCAACTCCAGCTGACAGCAGTCCTGACATGAAAACATACTTCCCCGCAGGTAGTCTGGGTTGCTATGTAAGCAGTGTCAGTGTAAAGCCTTATACTTCCGCTGTGACGAAAACCCCGGCCGGAGGAAGTCCGTCCTCCCCTCATGTGGTTCTCATAGTCCCGTCGCTGCAGCCGGGGCGCAGCGACGATTGTGATTGGTTTAAAGAAATACATGGTCCTGGTTTTCTTGTGGCTCCTGGATTGTTGGTGTTAGCTGTTAGCAACAGGCTATCGCTAGCAGCATGCTGCCACATAAACTAGAAACCCTGATCTCAGTGCTACAATAAAGGCAGAGTAAAACACCCGGTAGTATTAATAAGGAGGTAGGTTTTACTGTTCTAGTAGAAAGAATGAAAGCTGAATGTCTGTTTATACAGTCTATGAACCCTCTCAAGTGCCGGAGCTTGTGCCATAAAGCAATCCCTCATTTTCCCAGAAGCAGACAGTGAAAGCGAGGGCATATAGGGAACCAATCTTAACGCCGATGTTGTCAATAGTCTCCAGCCATTACAATGTGCAATCAACATTTACTTCATAATGATAATTTAAAGCAGAAAAGTTGTCTATTGGCACATTAAAATAGGGCTGATGCTGCAAAATATATAGCAGCCACAAACAAGTTTGCATCAAACTCTTGCAGATCACTGAACATAGTAAATCCAAAATCTTTTCGGCTAAAAGGTTCAAGTAAAGATCCACGTCCCTGATAGTCTCGCAGTGCTGCATACAATCAATCCGAGATGCTCTGTGCTGCTGTTTACTTATTTTTAGGTTCACATTCACTTCTCATCTTTCCGATCTAGTTTCGCAGTTGTCACACTGCAATTAAACAACGATGTCACTCATCACTGGAGAGCTCAATCTGTTAACATTCACTCATCCTTCACCTTAGAAGGAAGGGGACAGCATACTTTCTGCAGCTGCACTCACTGTCAGAAAGACTCAGATGTCTTGGATTACGATACTGATATATCTTGATACAATACATTTTCTGGAAATGTAATTGTGAATAAATTGAGATATGCCTGTTTTTATCTGAATTAGAGAATTACATTTAAAAAATGTTAATGCAAAAGTCATGTACATTGTCTATTAAAGCTGTTTTTGTTTTTGTTTGTTTTTTACTGTAATCGAACCACAAGTACTAATAGTGTCTGCGTTGTCAGCTACAGTGCTGATAACGGAGGTGTTTCCCAAAGTGTAAATAGCACTCACTGGGAAAGACAAACAGCTGATAACGGAGATGCTTCCCAAAGGAAGTGTAAACACCACTCTCTGGGAAAGACAAACATCAGCATGTAGACACCAAATGATACACCATATGAATAAATCGCCTTGTAATGACACTTGCCAACCATCTGATGGTAAGCAAGATAAGGGAATATTCTAAAATTCTCAGAAAATGGAATAAGGGAAAGGCTTGTTTCTAAGCCCCACAGAAGGCGGGAAGGAGGTGGAGGCATCAAATGTATAAAAGAAGACACTTTTCTGACTTTGCTTCAGTATCTGGAGCAGCTCGGTTTACAGGTACTCTGATTGATTGTTCAGCAAACCTCTATTACAGTGAATTCATTTAAGGTTTTTGGGGGTGTTTTTCTTTATTTGAATCAAAGGACATTGCATCCTGTACAGATTGTAAAGCATATTGAGGCAAATGCATGATATTGGGCTATATAAATAAACATTTACTTGATTAAATGTTGAATTAATATGTATCAGACACATTGAAATAACAGCTGCACTATACTAAATCTGACACCTTATTTTTCAGCTACTTGATCCAAATACTGGTGGACTTCAAAACTATGAAGTTTATTAACTTGCAACTCCTGAGAAAGCAACTCCTGAAATTGATGTGAGACGATCTGAGAGAAGATGTCTCACTCTGTTTGATTTGTTGGAACTACAGAAACAGTCAGTCCAGTTTCTTCCCTCACAAACAATCTTTGGCCGACTACAGTCACAGGCTGCAGAGAGCACTTTAACCAGACTACAGCCAAGTTTAATGTTGGCCAGTCACCAAGTTACTCACACAATTCACGTTAGCGACAGCTGATATTACCTGCTGCCGACAAAGTTTATGAAACGGTGAGAGTAACCGCCAGCGCCAGCTGGAAATGAAAAGCTGCTACCAGAATGTTTTGGACACTGGTCTTTACTAATAAATGATGTAGTTTGCCAACCTGAACTCAGACTCACTTGCTTCGATCGACTTTATTTTAGCCGATAACAAGCCATTAAAATATACCAGATGGGACATCTCTAAAATGTATTAAAGTGATGACTTATTCCCAGAATCTGTCTGACCCCACACTGAAATAACTTAGGTGCCATATAGAAAAATCTGTTATCAATATTTTATTAACATATTGTGGCTGCATTGCATTATTGCATTATTGCAAAAGCACTGAAAAATGAGCCAATAAGGGCAAAAAATTAGAGGTATGTTACTGTTAGCGGTTTTAAACCACATTAAAGCTGCTTGAAGTTAACTTTTTGAACTTTTTGCTCCTTTTGAAAGCAAATCAAATCAGCTTACATAATTATGCAGAAGTCTGACACAACGGGAAAAAGCAATCAATCAAGACACCAAAATGAATCAAAGACGAACAAAACTGTAAACAAGAAACAAGAGAAATGCAAGCTAACACGGCTACTCAGGGCTCTAAATGTTGAATGTTGAATAGATATTACTGTTATTGTTACAATTTTTTAAACGAGTGCTGATTTGATGCCCAAGTTTCAACTCCAATACACAGACAATGGTTTTTTTGGATACTTGACTTTGAGAAATATCAACATTTTTCTATAAAAAACATTTTTCATTAAGCAAAAAAGGCTACATTTCTCAAATATAAAATTTAAAAAAAAAAAGAAAAGAAAGAAAAGCAGCCGTACAAAAGCTTTATCTAAAAACTACTACACATCTGACCAGACTGACCTCTTATGATTTAAACATCACACACTGCCTTTTGTTATCCAGGTGCAAAACACACAGAACTGATGATTCATACACAGAGTTCCTACACATTTTCCATTTCAAAATTCCAGACTCAAATTTCCAGACTTCTCAGTAGATTTTTCAGACCACATTTGACATCTGAGTAGAAACAGCTGTACGTGTCCACAGGGGGGTTTTTGGACGGAAGGGGTCTCACCACTTCCCAGCGTTGGACGCTTCATGTGTGTCCTGACACAGTAGTTATCAGTTTATCTTCCATGGCTAATGACCAACGAAGAAAACATCCAGGCTGCTTTGCTGCTCGTGTCTGCTCCCGGATTTCAAACCGGAATAACATTGCGGCTCTGTTGGAAACTGTCTCTTATATTATGAAAATAGTTCACCAAAATGTGTTTCTGTAAACATTTGAGGCGAGAAATAAACCACGTTACTGTCTTCATTTTAGATCGACAACAATTAGTCTAAAGTTAAAAGATTTTCGGGAGTTTCTGGAGGCGGTGAGTCGTGCTGGATGCCCCTGATTTGCATAAAGTAACCTAAAACGTGTACCATCGCACAGCGGCAAATATTTTGGCTGCGCTGCCTGCTCCAAACACCATGAAAACCACTGCTTATGTTTCATTTATTTTAAGGACTTCTGAATTTTATATTTTAGAAAACAGAATAGGGGCAATAGTCTGGAAACACAAATATCTTTCCATACTGTCTTTTCTTTTTTCCAAACTTATCCAGACCTGGAAATGACTAAAATCAAATTCCATAGTTTTTCTGCACACAGTATTGTTATGAAACAGAGAGCTGAGCTGCCCTTAACATGAGCTGCACGCTGTAAAGACCAAAGTTCTGCGACAGAAGACGATCCACTGAAATGTTGAACGAGCGAGAGGAGACCAGGAGGAGGATGAAGAAGAAGAGAGCCAAGGTTTAAGTGATGTCGAGAGAGAGAGAGGATAAGATGAAGGAGTCTCTCACGGATGAACAGGAAATGAGCCACACAGAGACAGAGATGCACCGTAGGGAGACAGACTGAGTGATGGAGCAGAGGGGGGTTGTGGGTATTGCAGTGCCAGCTGATGATGGATTTGCATACGCTCTAGTCATTTGGTAATGGGAGCGTGTGAGCTGTTAGGGCATGACTCAGTGCTTAAGGGTCACACTGAGGCCACGCATGAACGACACGGCACCTGGAGCCAAAGGACGACTCCGGTTAGACCGAAGCTCCATATTGTCACTGCTGTCAGGGACAGCTATATTTATTTGTCCTTTCAGAAATTCATCTTGTCGTACAGTAAAGGTCAGATAAATAAACAGACGATAATAACAACAACAGCACCAACATCAAACATCAACAACAGGACACCTCAAAATTTATATCATCCTATTGCACCATCCCATTAAAGTGCTCTACATATTACACTATGTTCTATTACATGGTGCAGCATCCACACACAGAGGTTATTTTTACAGTTTGTTCAGACGTGTAATACTAGTCAGCACAAATGACCCGTGAGCCTGTTAGTTCAGATGGATGGCACCCTGATGGTAACAGCTCACACACAGTAAATATGATGCCTCTCTAATAATGCCTGTCCTGTCCTCACCACCCGGGACTCACAGGTCATTGTCATACGGTTTATCTGTTGTCCAGCAATTTTACTCTACTAATCATATATGATGCTGCTGATTTATATTCTAAAAGTGTTGTTTTTTCAGGAAGCTAAAAGAGAAGAAATCAGCTGGAATTATTTTGATATGTGTGGTTTTTTTTTCCAGATATATTTGAGTAAAATGAAACCAAAATTGTTCCTCAGAAAGATCAATTGGGCTCTGGCAAATTCAATTAAAAAAAAACATTACAATCATACAACCATTTGATGATCAAACAACACCCCAGACAAGTGAAATGAAGAGCGGGCAGGGCTCAGTCGAGAGATGGAAAAGAGAAGAAGACTGGAGGAAAACTGAAGAGGATGGTGCCACAGAGATGAAGGATGAGACTTAGACAGCCATTGTTTCATGGAGGAAGACCTGACTCCTCTCTTTGTTGGCCACTGTGCTTGCTAGGTCAGTTAAAAATAGTACGAGTCTCTACAATTGAGGCTAATCTTTGCAGATGGGATGTGTGCAGCACGGCGGTGGTAGCAGCAGGGATGAATGTAGTCTCGGGCCACTGCAACAGAGCGTGTAAACACCTCACACACACAGACACACAGACACACACAGACACACACGGACGCATGCATGCACACGCACACACACACACACACAGTCTTTCCCAAAAATGTAATCTCCAAACTATTTTCGTTTGCATTGCTCTGTCTTGATTTCTCTGTCAGTTTGCACTTTGATTCGTATCTCGGTACGTTCACGTGGGGGTAAATGGAGTTGCTTAGCAACTTCACTCCACACAGCCTCTTTCCTGCCAGTTTCTACCCCTTCCAAAAATATACTCCCTATGTGTGTATCCCCTTTTCACTGCTCTCCAGCCAAACCAAATATGCATACTGTTTAATATTGAGTAGCAACTTCATTCAGCAGTGAGTATTGAATACAGAGAATATAAAGCTGTGGTATTTCCGAATGATTCTGTCCAAAATCGGTTCCCTGTTACCAGGACTACTACAGATGGAAACCCAAAGTTTTCAACGTGTGTGCAAAATCAACCTACATGCTGAAAATGACAAATGAAAATTTGGATTGTGTAATATAAGGCATGCCTGCTCTGTTCTTTCAGTGAATGAAGAATATGTTTACAACATTTTCGTGGAGGTTCCCTTCCAACACTATTTTGCAGAAACACCGTCGGGGCGGGATGATTGTGATTGGTTTAAGGAAATACAAATAGGCCAGGGAGTTTTTTTTTCACAATCCAGGAGTGAAAGTGCATTAAATCCAGACTTTCCCCCAGCAGCACTGTGGAGATAAGTCTGGCTACGCGAGACTAGTGGTTCCCAAAATGGGGGGCAGGGACCCCTCGAGGCGGCTATTCCACCTTCAAGCTTATTTTTAAATGTCTTCATGGTCCAGCTCCTTCTCTGCTTAATGAATGTGTTACAGGACACCAGCAGACCAGTAGAGTAAACACACAGGCCTCAACAAATGGCAGTTGTCACATTGCATTACGTAAAACTTCATTTGTTAAAGGAGCAAAACTCTGAGACTGTCTAACAACTGAACTAAAACAATAGTAAAGTTTTTTAGTAAAGGTATTAAATCCTGGCTAAAACAGAAACAACACTGTTCTCACACCTAACACCCAGGCAGGCATATTTGTATTTTGTGTATGTATTTTCATGGGCATTTTTTATGGATGTGTCTGTAATAATTGTGGATGAATTCCTGTATGTGTATCTGTTGTTTATGTATTCTTGTGGATGTACTTTCTATCTTAACTTTTTTTAAACAAAAGCCTCCTGTGGACAGGTGTTTCAAATTAGCATTTTGCTACAAACACAACAGCGTATCTAGTTCTTATGCACAAATGTTACAGTTCTCATGCTGCTGTGATGTCCACATCAAATAAACTAAACTAAACTAAACTAACAGGGGGAGCGCGGTGAGGCTAAATATAAATAAATGATGCATGGTTCTGCTGCACTGCTTGAAAATATTTTTATCTACAAAAGAGAGGCCTTGCAAAAAACGATTGGGATTAGTCACCCGAGGATGAACCCTAATGACTTTTTGACCCCTGACTTTTCCTCTTCTGCCACCATGAAGTAGACAGCTTTGGTTTTTAGTGAAATCTCAGTCTGTTTGATGGACTGCCATGAATTTATGCTGCGTTCCATTTACCTCTGAAGTCAGAAGTCGGAGCTGGGAATGACGTCACACCTGAGTTGACCGCATCCAGTACAACAAGTGGTAAAAACCATTATTTCACGGGGTGGGGGAGATGTGGTTTGCTCTAGCCAGGTTAGGCATTGTTATCAACACCAGCTGATGACACATGATGTGGTATTTTGTGCACATGAACACCGTAGCAACATGTCCACAGACAGAAGTTGGACAGTACTGTGTGCACGGACACAAATGTTCCTCACTGTGAGGAATGAAGTCTCTGATGAACGAGGGCATCACAGTCAGGTGGAGTCTGGGATGTTGTGATGTGCAGTCGTCTACAGCTGAAAGGCGGATCATCTGTAAGAGAAGGTCCAGAATCTGAAGTTTTATGGAATGCAGACTGGATATACAGGTTGCAATGATCGTAGCAGCAACAGTAGAAGAAAACATCTGGCATTCAGTGATGTATCCTAATTACTTTGGTGATCCCTTGACTTTTCCTCCTTGAGTTTGTGGTTTTGACTGAAATGTCGAGGCAACTATTGAATGGATTTCTATAAAGTTTGGTACATACATTCACGTCCCCCTGAAGACAGTAACCTTAGTGATCTCTTGACTTTTCATCGAGCCCACTGGTTCTCTACCTGGGGGTCCCGACCCCAATTAGGGGCCGCCAAACCTCCCCGGGGGGTCTCGAGTCCTTCTTGATTTTAAGGCGTGTAAGACAACTTTTTTTTTTTTTAGTTGTCCTATATCTCAGCATTTCATTTATTTCTGTGAGTAAAACTGAACAAAATTGTTTTTTTAAAGTTTGGATTGTTATTTAACATATAAAGAGGATATGGACAGTTTCTTGTTTATTTAAGGATGCCCATTAGAAACACATGCATGTGCCTCTAGTCTTCCTGGGGTCCTGAACAGTGAAGACCTGAACACAAACTACTGTATATTCACAGAGCCTTCCCTCTCTGATAAACAGCCTCGTCCTGCATTAGAAAAG
>JAOVVB010233240.1:0-10207 GCA_028570985.1 Heterobranchus longifilis
CCCCACCTGCCAAATCCTGCATCATGCTGAAAATCAGAAACATTACTGTTCCGAACCTCTTGTCCTCATCTCTTTTCTTTTATTCTCACTGAACAAGATGTGTGTGTGTGTGAAAAAAAACAATAACAACATTTCTATGTATACAATGAAAAATAGTTTGACAAAAAATACTGATGTACATTTTCACTTACCTCAAGTGGAGTTAGGGATAAACAGGGATAAAGGCAGTAACAGGTTTGAGAACACTATAGTAACCAATTTAAACAATGACTAGCTCTACTACTGCAGCACTACTTATGTCTATATTTAAAAATGTATATACTTCTGAAGCCTTTGTGTCAACAATATGAAAACATGACCTGTTTTAAAAAAGCACAAAACAAATGTCCACTACAAAATATTATATTAAAAATACAAAATATTAAAATATTATCATTCTTGTGATTTGTTAGCTAGGGTTGGATTATAATTACAGTATTCCTGTAAGTCGTGCCACTCTAATACCAGAAGGTGGGGTGTTTAATAGAAGAAATCATGTTAACAATTTCGAATACACGGTGCTGAAAAGTATTTGCCCCACTCCTGATTTTATTTGTGATAACTGGCAATGAGTTGTTCACATCACTGTGGAAGTATTTTGACCCATTCTTCTGTGCAGAATTGTTTTAATTCAGCCACAGTGGAGCGCTTTTGAGTGTAAACAGCCTGTTTAAGGTCATTTTAATCAGATTTAAGTCTGAACTTTGACTAAGCCACTCCATAACCTTTGGGCCAGACGTTATCCTTCAGGATTTTCTGGTAGAGCGCAGAATTCATGGTTGCATCAAGTATGGCAGGTCGTGTAGGTCCTGAAGCTGCAACGCCTCATACCATCAAGTTACAACCACCATGTTTCACTGTTGGTATGATGTTTCGTTTTATAAAACGCTGTGTTAGTTTATGCCAGTTGTAACGGGACTCATACCTTCCAAAAAGTTCATCTTTTTTCTCATCAGTCCACATACAGTAATATTTGCCCAAAAGTCTTTTTGGCAAATGTGAGTCAAGCCTTTGTGCTCTTTTAGGCCAGCAGTGGCTTTCACCTTGGAACGCTTCCATGGATGCCGTTTTTGCCCCCAGACTCTTTCTTATTATTGAATCATGAACACTGACCTTAACTGAGACAGGTGAAGCCTGCAGTTCTTTAGATGTAGTTCTTTTATGAGCTCCTGGATAAGATTTTGTTGTTTTTTGGAGTAATTTTGTTATGCTGGAGAGTCACTCCTGGAGGAGTCACTCCTGGTGAAATTTTGGTGAAAATGTAGCGTACATTTAAACTGAACTCTTGCAGCTTCTTTTAGAGAAAAGAACTGTCAGGAAAAATGAATGCCAGAGGCAGATGCATTAGCTAGCGCATAGCTAGTTGTTTTATATAAACATTGTAATGAAGTGGTGAAATGAAAACCAGACCAAACCACCTTGATTATCTACATTTACCTCAGATGTGTTGTTATATTACTGAAAAAAAAAACCTTGCTATGACTAATGAGACCTCACTGTACAAAATTAGCATCATCCTCGACCACATGCTTCCATCCGAATGTATGATTTAATGGTTTCAACATGGAAATAAGACTGATTTTAGCGTTGTGAAATACTTCTGTCCAGATTTAAATGAATTTTATTAGTCAAACTGCGTTTAATACTTTACATGCTAGTCGGTAAACAAAAAGTAGGTACAAACATATTTTTCTTGTTAGCTACACTAGCCTTTTAGCTCCAGTGCAGAAGTGGAGAAACAAACTTCGAAGCAAGTGGAAAATATTGTCTCTTATTGTGAAATTGAAATCAAATAAATGTTACAATTATTATAATAATTTCACATTATTTTGTATTAATTTAAAAAATAGAACAGTCTTAACCAATGGTCGTTCAAGTCAAAGCAAGACTTTTGATTGTACAAAATAATAAAGCACGGTTATGAGAGTAAAAACTCGCTCTAGTGCTTGGACACAATCATGATAGAAAGTTTTCTCAGGAGACCGGAACCATGATTCCTATCTGAAGCTTCATTCTGGCCTCACAAGAACTCCTTTAATGACCCCAACGTGTGGAAACGGCTCGGAGTGAGGTCAGGACTATACGGGTGATGTGTCAATAACTCCCAGCCAAGTTCCTGTAATGTGCAATTGGTGCGTGGGTGTATGAGAGAGAGATGGGCTACGTTTGAGTAAGTGGAAATTTGTGTTTGCTTATGGACTGTTTGCTCTGCTCTCTCTCCCTCTCAAAGATCTGCCTCCACAGAAATACAGCAACAGGATATGAGATGGACAGGAAGCATTTAACTGACATGAGAATAGAGACTGTTGTGTTCCACACAAAAAAAAATTCCCCATTATTTACTACTACTGACTTTTTTCCAACTAAAAGCGACACAATCAGTCACTCTCACCGTTTTTGTTGGCCTTATTTCCACTACACTATTCTCACACAACACCCTACATTTATGGGATTAAATTTCACTGGAGTTTAAATGAAGTATTTTTAATGTAGTGGAGGAAAATGCGTAAACTACATGGTGACACTCGAACGATCGAGATGAACTCAAATTTAATTAAGATACTTAAAATAAAAATTCTGTACTGTATAATCTGTAAATACTGTTTCACTAGTTTTTGAGTGAGTGTGCATTAATGAGGTATACAAATGTGTGTGTTTGTAGTCCATTAGCATTGCTGTTCATTAAACCAACCCAAGATTTTTTCATTATTTATTTATTTATTCATTTATTTTTGCAGTTAAACCCCATGTCCCGATGAGGTTATGACATCACAGCTGACAGATGAAACTCAAGTTACATACACTCAGGTTTATTCACAAAATGAATGGGAAAACTTTGCACACACACACACACACACACATACACACACTTCACATACTGGTCAGGTTCACGCTTGAGGATTGTTCATTTAATGAGCCAAATAAATGTGGCTCCCTCGTGTGGTCTGAGAAAGTAAGGACAAGTCGAGTTCTGGATGAGACAATAAATGGAGACACGTTTGACTACACTGCTGGAGAGGACAACTGTAATATAGTGCTTATTCTTGTATATGAGGACAACATTTGAGAAAAATGAGGGATCTGCAGCAATTCAAAACTACAACATTTATGAGCTACAGACGACAGGTTTTACTGTACAGAGCAGACTTCACTTCTCCTGACCTTGTCTAGGACCAGGATGGGGTTTCTTAAAGAAGGCGCATCAAAAATGATGATCACAGTATGTATAAGACTGTCAGTGCATGGGTTCTCCTGGCTGTTCTCCATACAGCGCTCATGAAATCCTACATGTACTCAGGGTGAGATTCCACACAGCCTAACCGCGGAGTTGGAGATAACGGATCACTCCTGTTTGAGCTGGAAAGGGTCGATACATAGTCATCTGAAAGTATGACCAGCTGCTGATTGGCCTAGTGTGGAAACTCAGACATTCTAATAAAAGTTTTCTTTGTTTTCTTGCTATAAGGAATCACAATCATAAAGCTTGCTAGGGATTTAATACCTTGGTACAATTCTGTCCATGTTTTTATATTTTACATGAAGTAATCACTTCATGCAATTAGACAGTGTGACGTTGGAGAAGATGTAGAACTGGACAGAGATGGGACTAAGATGTGAGACGAATAATTCCTCATGGTCGTCATTTATCCTGTATACCTTAACTGTTTCAGTGATGGTCTCAAATCTTAGCCTATATTCCTCTCCTGACCCTCCCTGCCTTACACAGAGATAAGAGAGCATCTGGAAGGCTTTCCGAGGAGGATTGGAACACAGCCCAAATCTCCCAGTCACAGTATAAGATCAGTGTATGGTCTGTGTTTTCCTTAGCCCTTTTTCTGTGATCTTTGCACCCTAGCACAGGTCCGAGACATAGTCGAAGTCTTTAAAACAGTCCTGGTCTTTGCGTGACAGCGTCCTGGGTTCACGAGGTGGAGTCAGAGTGGGCGCCTCCCTGGTGAACTCGGCGTCAAAGTTACTGACATCCTCCTTCCCTTCTAATGGGGGCACGAAGGGGGGGACCACCTTCCTTTGCAGCAGGGCCTCCCAGTCCACCTCCTAAACAGAGAGAGAGAGAGAGAAAGAGAGATGTGTATAAGTGTTAGAGTGAGTTATCTCGATTAGAATCATTGTTCGTAGATCTAAATCCTAATTAAAACTGAAACCATTTGTTGCGTTCAAATATAGCTGAAAAATGATAACTAGTAAAAACAAACAAAACTACTAGGGTGAGTCAAAAATGATCTGCACTCTGGTTATAGTAAAACATCTGTTGGCTCAGCATAAAACATTTTTAATGAGGGAATACGAAAGCTTGTCCACAGACTGTGACTAGTTCTGCAGGGGATTCAGGAAAACTAAACAGCTAATTTTATTATAAAACTGCACAAATTGTACCTGAGACTATATTTTAAGCAAAGGTTCATCACAGACATTATTGACTTTGTTTCATTGATTACTTTTAACTACTTTTTTTTTTTTTTTATAGTTTTCTTTGAATGTAGAAACCTTTTTAAGACATCCTTGCTCTACAGCAGTTCATTTCATGTGCCTAAGGCTTTAGCACAGTTCTGTAAAGACTGGTAGAAAACTGTAAACCTATATTTTTGTTCTGCTCTATTAAACTGTTGTGCTGTTTTTATTGCTGTGTGTCTCGAAGGAAAGGCAAGTCATGCAAATACACATCATAGGGGCAAGGGGCAAAATTCCCTCTTCAAATACTACACATCACAATGTGGTTAGGCACCACAATGCCATGCAGAAATAAATGAAGTATAAGTACAGATAATTGCTGTAGTGTGTAATGGAGTAAAAGTAAAAAGTATGCACTAATAAAAATACATACCTAAAGTATAGATACATGAAATACATACTTAAGTGCATTAACTACAGTAAGTAAATGTACTTAATTACCCCCCCCCACCTCTGGATATTCTAGTTATTATAAAACTAAATGGCTAATCAGTTTTAATATGCAAATACAAGCTACAGAAAATGTAAAACTAAGGGGACTTTCATATTACATATAAAATTTGTAATTTATGTGGATTTATGTGCTCTTTGGATGTATGGAATAATTCAATGCCTTCGTGAAAGCAGTGAATTTTGACTCTGGTGTTTTCTCACCCTAAAGAACGGCTGCTTCTTCACATCCTCTGCGTCTTTTTCACTGGAGCCCAACCTCCTCTCAGGGTTCCTCCTTAGCAACTGTCAATTAGATAAAAAAAACAGTCAATCAGAAATGGATAACAAAGGTAATGATATTTCTCATATGTATTCACTTGTTATATGACACAATGAACTTCATAACTGATCTAATGTGATTTTATGTAACCTGTGCACTTTACATCATTTTGCATCATATGCATTTCACTGTTTGTCTTTTTTATGCGCACAGCAAAATGTATCTTAAGCATCATGCATGGAAAGTTATTCTGGATAATCCATAATCTGAAACAGTGGATGAAGCTTGGACTTAAAGAATAATAATACAAGCAGTCACCTTTACACAACGACATGTCGAAGTGTTTATTAAATTCTTAACACAGAACAGTCAAACACAGTTGAGAAACAAACCAACGATGCGTCAGGACAGGGTGAGAACAGGAAACAAAACGAGCATGGGTACATGGCATTCATCAGCATTTATCCTGGTCAGGGTCACAGAGCTTTAAATAAATGAGATGAATAAGATGTGACCAATAAAAGTTCGTCACATCCAGGCTTATAGGTCAGGGACAAGCCACAAACAGGATTTCCTAACAATATACACCTCTGTAGAGTGTATGTATATTGATCATACATGTCAATTCAAAGAGCCCATGCATTTAGGCAAAGAGCCCAAGGTCACAGACTCGGCCTCCAAGCTTTCCAGATCCCGTTCTGATTGAGCACCCATGGGATGCACTGGACAAACAAGTCCAATCGACGAAGCCCCCCCCCCGCCCCCCCTTATAACACTTGTGTCACAAGAGGAACAAGAGGAACCCAAAACCTTGGTGATTGTAATTATAATTTTTTTATGTTACGGCTGATCGATTCACTGATCCTTTTTTCTGATTATCCCTACTGCATGGTTTGCCATATACCTCTCTATGTGGTTTGTTCATTACTCAACCTTTGCCACTGAATGCTGGAACTTCATTAAAGTGTGTCAATCCACGATTCTGTCCATCCATCTCTACCTGACAAGATGTGAAAGCCTATGAGAGTTAACAAATTCAATAAGATCAGCCGACTACATCTATCACTGATGGATGTCCCCAGCGGATATGTTTTCTATGCTGCACTGCATGTTGCAAACTCCAGTTAGGTGCCCGAATTCACAACAAGTCACAACAGAATATAACAATTTAAAAGTCTGTTTGCTTCATTTAAATTAATTGGGCGGGGCTAATCTTAAATAGTTTACATAAACTACAACTTCAGAAATCACATGGAGAAGGTTTAGAGCATAGCCTACTAAATCATTTGAGGGCTAGATAAATGGATTAGTTTTGCTCGAGAGAGAGAGAGAGAGAGAGAGAGAGAGAGAGAGTAGACAAAGGAAGTGATAGATAGGAAGCTTACCCGTCTCATTAAACTAATGGCATCTGTGGAAAGGAATCGTGGGTAACGTACTTCATCGTTGACAATACTGTCAAACACTTCCTCCTCATCATCACCTGGGAAAGGAGACTACACACACACACAAACACGCACATACACACACATACACATTGATTGAGTTTAATGTGTGTAAATAATCCTCCTGGTTTAATCTGTAATATAACACAGTGTGCGGTTGTAAGATAGAGATAATCAGGTGGTGTGATGAAGCAGTTATTGTTGATTATTTTCCAATAATAGCACACGCTGACGTTTTTTTATTTTATTTCTCTGATAGAAAAAGTAAAATTTTTCATGACTCCAATATTTATGACTTTAATATGAGATTTTTGATTCTTGAACAGTTACATTGTGGAATGTCCATAAAACAAGCTCATGTTACAGTAAAACTGCCTCACTATTACAAAGCGCTGGTACTGGAAACATCAAGGCATACAAACTTTTTGTTTGTTTGCTTTTAAATTATTTTAAAAAAGTTTTTATGGAGCATCCACCATACCATACGAACATTGCTGTTACTATAGAAATGATTAACCTTTAACACACATGAATGGCATTGATCAGTACCGCTGTTCTGCCAACAGCGTCAGCGCCAACAGTCTCATGCTGACAGTCATGCTTACTGTAGTTGGTTAAAAAGAAATAAATTTAATGTCATCCTAGTGCCTAAGTTGTGCTGAAGATTCCTGAAACCTGCATACACAGAGCAGCCATAACATTATAACACAAATTATTATGTCCAGTAGTGTGTACGGTAGGTTCCACTTGTGCCAACTCTGACCCCTCATGACTCCACAAGACTGATCGGTGTATTTACAGTACATTTAAAATGCATCTCAGTAGCTGCACTGAAGATGAAGCATCAATAATAACAATACAGTTGTAAAGCCACAATGATCCTGCCCAAGCACCTCGGCCATTGCCGCCCAGGTGTATCACAAAACCTGTGTGCTTTTTTAGCATGTTAAGACCTCTAAAAAGCCACGTATGCTGGAAAGATAGCATCACACTATGATGTCACTCATCATGATGTCACACAATAAGATGTCACTCAATATAATGTCACTTAGGAAGTTATTAGCCTACCTTAAATAAGTTTAAGGTATCACCATGCCTGAACCATTTAAAATATCCAAAATCCCTTTGCAATTTTGCATCCGCGATGTCTTGAGATCATATTGGCCCAGTTTGGTGGTGATCGAAACCCAAAGTTGTTCAGCTCAATGAGATCTAAATGTGTACCGGGTTTCCCATGTATACGTGTTATATATATACATAACAAAATCATATGTGGGTGCCCTGTCCCACTTCCAGGGTCCAGACGCTCAGGCGTCCTAAATGCAGCAGATTCCTATACGTTTAAAATGAGTCTTGGTAGCTGCATTGAGGATGAAGCATTTTTTTTATCTGATGACACAGCAAGGCTAAAGGTAATGCATTTAACACTATCCTCTCTTGTGTTTACCCTTAGGATGTTCAGTACTGGTAATGATCTTAAACTTGATTTGGAGCGCAGCCCGGCAGGCATTTAGAGATGGATTAAGGTGCTAGACCTGCAAGAACTTAAAATTAATAAGACAATAAAAGACACTCTGGGGTGATGCAGCAGTATAAGGTTTTCAGTGGGTGCAAATAGGACTGCAGGATGTCAACAGACATACACACACCTCTCCAACCATCATCTCGTAGATGAGCACACCGAGCCCCCACCAGTCCACCGCTCGAGTGTAGGACGTGTCAGTCAGAACCTCGGGGGCTAAAAACTCTGGAGTGCCACAGAATGTACTGGTCCTGTCCCCATACCCCATTCCTGCAGACAGAGAAATAGAGAGAGAGAGAGAGAGAGAGATTAGTAAAAAGTGAGAGAAGAAAATTATCTACATATTTGATTAATATATGCTACACTGATATAAAATCCACATGGCATTATAATATAATAAATAAAATTATGCAACAATTAAATTTTCCTTTCTCTTTTCTCGCTCCTGGTTTATTCTTGATTCTTGTTATTCATGAGTGTACTCAGTGTCAGGGTGCTCTGACTTAGATGCGTTAGATAAGCGGACAGAATGTACTTAAAAAACAGATAAGTGATGCACGTTGTTTTGTGAAGATCTTTTTATCATACAATGAAGCTTTCACACATTGGATTACACAGGAAGAGAGACAAGGTGTGGGACAAGCCTGACGACCTTCTTATCTCTCTGTCTGAGAAAATAAACTGCAAATAACAGTCACCTACTGGGGCGGTGTCATCTCCAGATTTCTCATTTCACATTTGACTTTATTCACATTTGACTTTATTTTAGAAAGCTTTGTACACAGTATATCTGTAGCAGGTGTATTCTCAGATGAGGCCTGAAATCTGAAAATAACAGCTGGGGTGGAAGAATACACAACCACAACTTTATATCATGTTTTGTTTCCTTATTTTGATACTTAAGCACATTTAAGGTGATAAACCCCTAGCAATCTTAGCTCATTTTTCACATTTATTAACATTAACATGTATGGAAGGGAAAATGGTGGTGCGTCTGTGTGGCGTTTTTTAAACAAATTTATATTTAACTGCGTTTCTTAAGCAAAATAAAGAAAATATGGCTGTGACATACAGGGGTTTTAACACTAAAATTGCCAGAGACTATGTGACATCTCACAAAATGTGTTCCATGTGGTTTATTCGGCCTGTGTTATATCCCCCATAACATCCCGTAAAGTAGAAAAGGGTGTGGGCCCACTGGGGTTACAAAACATAAGAGAAAGAAAGCGTAAAGGTTGGTTAGGGACCAAGTGTTTTTAGGGAAAAAATTTAAATGTAAGTTTAAATGTAAAAGTAAATGTAAGTATATTCATTATTTCATAAATCTATTCATCTACATATATACCAGTATACCAGTGTATTTATTCCTATTTTTATAACCATGGCAGAACGTCCTGTCAACACTCTCACACACTAAGGACAATATGGGGACGCCAATTAGCCTAATCTGCATGTTTTTGGACTGGGAGGAAACCCACCAAGCACCGGGAGAACAGAGGTGGGAATCAACCCGGACCCTGGAGGTGCAAGGCGACCACTATGCCCCTGTATTGCTAATAAAAATATGTGTTGCTCTGTAATAAAGTAAATAAATAAACAATTTGGCATATTTCAACAATATAAAAGCACTTCGGGAAATGCTGTTATGGGAAAATAATCAACTTCAGGATGGTACCAGTAACTCTGCTACATCGACTCATCCCATTGTTAATTCTTGTCATATAACAGCACAAAATGTGGGTCTCTCTCTCTCTCTCTGTCTCTAACACAATATAAAAAACAAAGAAACACAATGAAGCTTGTGTAGTTAGTTCAGCGTTTACACACCCTCTTTACAGAGGCCGAAGTCAGCGATCTTCACAAAGCCCTCAGTGTCCAGCAGCAAGTTATCCAGCTTCAGATCCCTATCAAGCAAATGATACAACATTATATTTTTCTTTTTTTTTTGTTAATAACTTTTTATTGGAAATTCAATTATGAAAACAAATAAATGCAATGCTTCCAGAGTTAGGGGGGGGGGGG
>JAOVVB010233241.1:0-10207 GCA_028570985.1 Heterobranchus longifilis
GTCTTCTGCTGTAAAGCACTTTGTAACATTGTTAAGAAAAGTGCTATATAAATAAAGTTTATTATTATTATTATTATACCTGAAAGTAGCTCCTCGCAGGATGCTGATTGCTCTGGTCAGATCTTGTCCTGACCCAAACGCTTTACTTGGAGCCTGGCAAGATGGATTTGTGCGTGATTTTGATATCATGGGAATCCAGCTGCCATGCAAGGTAACTAGCAAGTTGAGTTTTAAGCTTTTTTTTTCTGCTAAGTTCATGGAAAGCTACGTGACACATGTCGCTATACTGGTGAGGACTGGCATGTAAAATTGGCTGTCTTACACGCAGAGTATGCCAGGCAGACACACAGCTGACAACCCTGCAGCTAAACTCGCCTAATTGAAGCGGTGGAGACAGGCTTGGACATACGTTCTGCAGACAGCGTACCGGTCGTGTGGACGTTCAAGCGGTTTTATTCTGGTAAAGTGGCTGCATGTGTCTATGACAATGCATGCAACATCCTGACTGCGCGACCGGTATAAGTCAGACGCTGATCACAGTATGTCCGAGCCTCCCGGACAGGTGGACTGGGACTCCGTTGCCTGCTTGTCGGTTAACGGGGGTTGGCTATTGGTCAGAAATTGGTTACTATTATACTTCAACAAATGCCACTTCACTACTGCCCATGCTCAGCTTTTACAAGACACAGCTGAAATACCCATTTAGTTGATTTGCGTCATTTATTTCTATTATTATATTCTATCATCTTCAGATTAACGACATGGCAAGCATTGTCATGTTGATTGACATGTTCTCACTCACGTCTATATTCTGAAAACACATCTATGAATCTGTCATTATCATGTGTCTGTCAAGACTGGCTTTGAATTCATATCTTTTCCACACAGCCTTGCTGAATATCATTATCATTATTGACTGAATGAAACAATCTTAGCTGTTCAGTGATGCCAATACATAGGAAAACAGGGAACTAGAAGAAGATTTTGACATTTGGATATAATAAAAGTCTGTGGTTGAAAATCAGCACGATTGTATAAAGTGCATGAAACTGCTACAGCAGAGGTCACTAATAGGCGGACCATGTCCAGGTCCAGACCCAGATGCCATCCTCTGTGGACCCAGACTTATAACCCAAAAATTATTGAGAATAATTACACTTTGATAGAGCGTTTCTGTTTTAACCGGTGCAGCTTTCATAGCCTTCGATGCGCTGGCCTAGTAGCAAAGGAAACCAATTGCATGCATGCGTTGTAATCATCTCATGTGATGCTACTCAGCCAATCGAATCTGCGTCAAAGACATTCAACACACAGGGCAGTGAAGGGGAGAGATGAGAGGAAGACTGCAATCAGCAGTCGTGGAGAAATACAGTAAGTGCGTCAGAGGAAAGTAAATGGCGAAAACAGAGCTTCTAATCAAGAACAGATGATGTTGATTACATGTTCATTCTTCCTTCCCACGGGAAGTTCAAACCCAGTATGTATCTCATGTTCCGAGACCGTGGGGA
The DNA here is from genome assembly GCA_028570985.1 of Heterobranchus longifilis. Taxonomy (NCBI): domain Eukaryota; kingdom Metazoa; phylum Chordata; class Actinopteri; order Siluriformes; family Clariidae; genus Heterobranchus; species Heterobranchus longifilis. The sequence continues at coordinate 1,509 of JAOVVB010233241.1, forward strand.
TTATTAAAAGCGCTAATGTGAAGTGCCACTACGAGACAAAGCACAACTCTCTTGCGCTACAGCAACATAAATTGACAACAGTTGCATCTCCTCTGGCAACTAGAGGTCCATCATCAGGCTCCTCCATCTGTTGCTACAGCAACCACTCCAGCCCCAGCGTGCTCTGACATCACACTGCCCTAACCAAAATCCCACCTCTCCAACCTCAACATGCCAAAGAGGATGCCTGTGAAGCGGATCTGGAGGTATTTCTAAGGTTCACAATGAAGTGTAGGTTCCAAGACGTGTGAAGTAGCAGCCCAGTGGCTGCTGGTCCTTCCACTGGCTGAGGTGCAAGTGTTGGGCAACAGTTTACAGAAATTCTTCAACATGGACTACTATCAGCAAGGAAGCCAGTTCTTGCTGAGGACACTTATGAGCTGGCCTACAGGGAAGCTAGCTATTTGTCTCAGCACTGCACCTCCTGATATGCTGCCAAAAATAAAACTGCACTAAGTGAGAAAGTTCCAAACTAAGCTGCTGTGTGAGAGGAGAATGTCTGTGTCGTGCTTAAAGCCACTAATGACAAATTGTGTGACTCAAGCTGCAAGACGGTTATCATTAAAAAAAGAAAGAAAAGAAACACACATTCTGTGGATTCAGATTTCAGTTTACTGTTGTCTTAGTGCTGGGGTATTAATCACATTTTATTTTCAATTACGATTTTGGCTTCCAACGATCATAAACAAGGTAATTGACATAAAACGATTATTGTGCCACATTCTGTTCCACAATGACGCTCTCATTTTGTCATCTAAATCTTCTGGTCTAAATCATTTTTATTTAATATAACATATGTTTAGTAATTTTCAGTAGGTTTTGAAAGTACAACATTGATATGATTTATTTTTATGTATTTTTTTTATTTATTTGTATTTATTTATTTATCTAATTTTTTTATTTCTATATTTAAAGTTCAAATCACTGTCAAAAATATATTTTTTTATGTTCAATAAATGCTTGTTTCCTTAGTTAATGAATAATGGTGTTAAACAATCATGATCTTAGTACTGACCGAATTAATCGTGATTATAATTGTTATGCCATAATCGAGCAGCCCTATATTGACTACAACAATCTCAATTCATCTGAATGCCATATCTGTGTTATTACAATTAATTATAGCATGTAATTTTGCAGTTTATGTTTACATTTTGTCCTGTTTTTCCCATTAATGATTTCCACTTGACTTTAATTAAGTGCATTAACCACCTGGCTGCATAAAAGAGCACCAAGTCCTCAGGACTGGGATTAAGTAGCGCTGATCTAGAGCAGCACTTATCAGCGATGAGTCATTATGGCCTACGTTTATGCAGGTTTATGTGCGTCTCACACACGGCATCTGTTGTTTTCACTGATGAGAACATCTCCAGTTAAAGAAGTCAACTACTCATTGAAATCAGCAGTGTTTAGTCGGAATAAAAACCTTCATGTTCTTGGCGCAGGATTGCACACTGTGAAAGGCAAGGTGAGCTGTACAACTGTACAAGGCAGGATGTGAAAGCCAAAGCACACAAAATGGCATTGGCATCAAAATGCAGCGAAACACTCTGTGCACACTAGTTGCCATTACTATGTTAATTTTCAAAAGGAGTTCTGCATAATATTACTAAAATGAAATAAGATTGTATCTCAGTGTCGTATCTCAGTGACGACTGGGATAATTCTCGTTTCAAACTACAGTCACAGGGATAATATACTGAAAATATACTTCATCGGTACCTCTGAGGCAATAAACACCGGATGTCAAAAAAATGTGAGTTAAGTTCTTTTCGGGTACAAGGATGGAAATAAGTCTGGTAAGGTTAATTGAAGCAATTTCAACTTTCAGTGGAATCTATGAGCTACCGTAAATAGGTGGAAGAGAAAATAATTACTTTGCTCTTTGAACAGGGGCAACATCCCAATTAAAATAAAACAGGTTAACATAAAATTCCAATTATGCATGTTTAGCAAAAAGCCATTCTTAATCAGACCACTATATCTTTAATTGCTTGTCATATAGGTAAGAGGCAACCTGCGTAATTTGTCATGGAAATTATGCGCTCCGTCTCTCTAGTGGGCCGTGCGGATGCCAATTACGGCTAAAGCCTCCGCACTCTGTTTTTCAGCAGTCATGGGAAGGAAATGGGCCTGGGCTGCTGCCAATCAAATGTACTAAAAGGTTTTTGAGGGCCATATTAATTAATAGTCAGTTAATACTTGGAGGCTGGTTAAAAGGTGACTCCTAATACCCTATGAACTTTCTCTCTCTCTCTCTCAACACATTAACCTGTCAGTCTCCTAAAAAGACACTTTTTTACAATGCATGCTCGGTTGTGTAATTACACCCTGATTTGAGGCTTTGTAGTACCCACTCCTATCATCTCTGCCTTTGCTCTGTTTGTGGGCCTCATGGGTAGACTAAGCGGAAGGCAAAGCAGAAGTAGGGCAGTTTAGAAACAGGCATGCAGGGTGACTCATCATTTGAAGCAGGAGGAGCACCACCACCGGGCATAATGTTCACAGTGGAGTCAAAACTGATCATTGAGTATGACCGAGGCAGGTTTGCTTCTGCACGGATCATTCTCTTCAAGAGAGCTGACTTGATGCTCTCTGCCATTTAATATTTGACTGCACCCTCTCACTCTATGAATGTGAATCGACCCTGTGTAACCGTCATATTTCAAGGCAGTTCCACCTTGATAAATAACTGCCTGGAAATTAAGGGGAATGAAATAAAATACAAGAGAATACGTTTGTCCTTGTCACTGATGTGAGGCCTCTGTGACCTCTGGGATATTTAATTCTGCAAGCTGCAGCAAGAGTTATAGATTCAAGGTTCAGTGTTTCTTACTTTATGTTGTTAATGTCATGCTTCATTCCCTTATGTCCTTACAAAAGGTATCAACTATCAGATATTCTCTCTAAAAAGTTTTCCGCCTGATAGTTCTGGATGACAAAATCTCAGAGACTGTCATCGTGGAAGTTAGGGGGCGTCATATCAGAGCGATCGTAATAATGAGATGTCAGCTGTCGCTGAGGAAAACAACAAACAAAATATGAGGGCTGCACAATATAACGCTTTTATCATCGCAATATCAACTTGTGCAATAAACACATTGTGAAAGACTGCGACACGTCGCGAAAGACACTCATGGATTCGATATAAAACTGCTCTTTAAAAAAAAATTTTTTTCTTTTCTTTTTTAAAATGGTGCCTTTTTGTGTTCAGTTCAATTTGTTCAATAAAATGTCAGAAATAACTTCCTTTCAGGTTGTTTTTAAATTCAACAAGCGTGAGAGCATTTTAGCAGCAGCAGACTGTTTATTTACCGCAAATAATATCGTTATCGCAATATTCAATAACATTATCGCATATTGCATATTTACCGCAAATAATATCGTTATCGCAATATTCAATAACATTATCGCATATTGCATATTTTCCTCAGATTGTGCAGCCCTAGCTAATACTAATAATGCTTATAATCTGTATCTTTGTGAGTTATTTGTGATACAAAAGAACATATTTTAGTGTCATATCATAACAAAAGTTATCTCAGGACACTTTTCACATAGAGCAGGTCTACAACGCGCTAAAGTCCCAACATCACCCAAAAGGCAAGCATTACAGTGGCGAGAAAAATTGCCTTTTACAGAAAAAAAACTGCCTTTTACAGAAAAAAAACCTGCCTTTTACTTTAGCCATAAATCTGGAGCAGACCAGGCTCTTGGGCTCCATCTGCATTTGGAGTTGGTAGTAATATAAGCAGTAATAATCCACGGTAGGCAGGCGCAGCAACTATCGGGGCTACCACGACCCACAATGGCACCACAATCCAGATATAGCAGATGTGTGTTCAAGTTAGTATTTGTCCACTGTTATTAGCTGCTTGTTGTTACAATCCAGTGAAGCTGCACATTTAAATGGTAAAACTGTCTGCTGATACTATTGACATTATCTGTGTGCATTTATTGGGCAAACACAGCCAGAAGTTGTACAGTTATATAAAGATATGTGCTATGGACTAAGTGAAAACAATTGCTTGTTTTGGGCTATACAGTAATATTCCATTTATATGCTTTTCATAAACATTGAAGGTATGTAAATGCCGAGAGAGACAGTAAATTGACAGTTACAGTAAACACTGAGTTGAAATGGGAAAAAAACAAAATGCGTGAGTTATGCGTTATGAGAATCCACCTCCTCTCTGTCTCATCATTCCTTTCACCTCAGGATACTTCTAGTTGTTTATTGGTGCTGCAGGAAAAAAAAAATCATTGCATTGAAAATTGCATTTATATTTTGACCAGGATTCCTTATTTGCTAGTTCACTGACCAACTGTGCTCTTGTGCCTCTACAAAATGAGGTTTAACAGCCAAGAGAATATTACTACCTCCTCTGAAACTCTGCCTCCGAGAAATGTGTGTATACTGGGCAGCAGTAGTAACAGTAGTTTATATACTGTCAGAGCACTGGTGCATTTATTGCATACTGTTACATATCGTTGCCCGCAGGTATAAAGGTAATCTGATACTCCGTCCAGCCCCCTCTTTCCACTCCTACCAACACTGTCAACAGCTATGCTGTTATGTCTTTTTCTGTGGAATTTAATTAAGTCTTCCAAACATATAATATAGATTACTGACAACTATATTTTCCCACAGGTATACCCAGCATTTGCACTATGTACTTTTGTCTCCATTATTTAATTCCGATGTAATTACCACAGCAAACATTCAATTTCCTCTTTGTGGCTGCGCTTTGGGAAGTTTGCATATTAAATTCCTATTAAAACCAAAGTTGTTCATATATATATTATTATATTCCTTGTATATTATATACTGTATATATTAGTGCTGTCAAGTGTTTTAAAAAATGAATCTTAATTACATGCTTTGTGATTAATTCATCTAAATTAATTGCATATATCAATATTTGCCGTGAGACGCATTTATGAATATTTAAATGGCTTTTTGGTAGATTCATTAATTGATGTTGATAATTAATGGACGTTAGGGCCTGAATATTAGACTTTGTTTGTTTGTTTGGTAGGTATTTTCAATGTTGGGATTTGGATATTCATGTTTTACTTTCAATACTGAAGAATAACAGAAAAAAATAAATAAAAAATGAATGCCTTTAATTAAACTGAAAGACACGTGTTGCAGCTAGGGTTGGGTAATAATTTAGAACATTTTACACACCACACAAAATAAAACCTCTCCCTCTCCCCTCCTAACCTGTCTCTATATTCTGCAGCCTGACATGTCAGGACATGTGAGAGGTATCACTTAAAATGTATAACACACATAAAGTCTCCAGTTGGGATACCTAAGCTGATATATTATGAGTCGTATGTTTAAATGTATTGTAACAACTGCTATTGGAAACCCCAGCCTGTGTATTACAGCAATGTTAGCATTAACAAGGCCTGCTAGTATTATCATCTATATACCAAGCTTAATACCACCCATATGCTGCACACAGACATGCCCGGACACATCTTCCATCTGTTGAAAAATATTTTAATTCAAATTATGCTCAATGAAGAATGAAATTTACATGGAGAATATTGATTGCAGCCCATTTAACATTTGTTTGCACCAGAGTGAAATGGATCAGGTTTTGTTGACCTGTGAAGGGGAGGATAATAACCAGAAAGCATCCCTTGATCCATTATGTTTCTGAATACAAACTCTGGCAAAGACACTTAGGATGAGCAATTAGTTTGTCAAATTTAGGAAATAACATACGGTCGAGAAATACAAGGACAAGACAGTGGAAGAACAGTTGCTAAAAATGCTTTTTACATTTATTTCTTTTGGCTTTTTGCCTTCATTTATAGTACAGCTGAAGGTACAGCAGACAGGAAAGGGTTAGTCCGAACGTCCTATCGTCACACTGAATGACTGCCAATACACGATTAATAGCCCTATCATTGGTGTCATTGGTATTGTCCTGTTATGCTCTTTTATATCAGTAGCTTTTGGTGTTAAGCCGCAAATCCTCTGGGAAACGGAGTTTGATACGAGTGCCTGACTGTGATGTTCTGACTCATAAAGAAAACTGCTAAAATGGAACGACATGCTATTACTTGTCAGTTAAACTTATTATTAAAATTATGATTTACGTATTTATTTATACATGTAATTTAGGCCTACGCATTGACATGTTGTTGCCGCCCGCAGCAGCGGCACCTCTCCACCTGTCATCAGCCGCACCTGGCTCACTTCCTCCTCATCACGTTCTCCCGACCGGCTGTCCCCGTCAACCTCCACCTCCTCTTTCCCAAACAGCGGCTGGGTTCAGCAGTCCGTCTGGTTCTCTTCTGATCCACTGGATTGTCCAGCGGCACGCTATCAAACTATTAACTAGCTGGCGTTTCATCAAGTTAAATATCACACCACACACCGGGCTCGTGAGGCGTATTCAATAACGGGGCGACTGCAAGCTCCTCCGGCGGAGTGGACACTGAGTTCATATTGATTTCAGCGGCATTTAAAATATGATTTGGTTATTGAAAAATGTGATTAACGATTTCAAATGGCTCTGATAATATATGCGATATTTTTCAGATGATATTTAACCATATAGATTCAATTGTGCTCAATTTTGAGCTCAATTTTTTATGAGTGTTTTCTTACTTTTAGACTATAAGTTTTACATTTCTGTTTAAACATCAGGGAATATAATTGTTCGGAACATGCATCCACTTACTGTTTACAACTTCTTACAGCTGTATCTTTGCTTAAATACCAGCCGGTCAGAGCGTTGTGTATTTGTGTGTGTGTGTGCGGTGCGTCTGTGTAGCAGGTGTCAGTGTGACTGCGGAGGATGCTGAAGTGACTTGCAGCGGGCGGGAGTCGAACCCGCAGCCGCTGCAACAAGGACTTCAGTCTCTGTTTATGGGCCGTGCTCTCTACCACTGAGCTACCAGCGCGCCCCATCAAATCATTTTTACTCATAACTCATCACTACCTTTGTTACAGTTTTATTTTCTGTTACTGAACAGAAGAAAACCACTTTTCATAAAATAACACTTTGATGAAAATGCACAAGAGTGCTGTGACACCTAGATATATATATATATATATATATGAATAGTGACGTAAGACTTGGTAAATCTCAAATTCCATTTTTTTTTCTCCCCCTCCGATGTTTTACTACATGAAGGGATCATCCCACAGCACATACTGTAGAGCAAATGCACTTAAAAAAGGGACTATTGAACTATAGCTCAGACAGCTAAACCCAACCAACTACAGCTGGCTTTTCTTCCCCTTCCATATGTAAAGCCCCTTCTCTTTAATAGAATGTCTTTAATCCGGAGGCATGTTGTGCAAAGCGGTATGAAAAATCATGTTTAGAAGATTAGCATTGGAATCCTCCTTCTTCTCGCCAAAGCTTATCACTTGAGGGGCTTTTTGATGCAGACTGCAGGGCAAAGGCTGACTCAAATGTGTGTGTGTGTGTGTGTGTGTGCAGAGACCTACAACTGGTGCATTACTCAGCAGTTTTGGCTGAGGCTGTATACAGTTCAGAGGGACCACTCCTTTGGATTTTCCTCTTTTATACACTATCAAAATCGCCACTTCAACTCTTTAACGTTCACGTTCTCTCTCAACAAAAACATTTTACCGATGTAAAACATTACTTCTACCCAACTGGGACATTTTGAGTTCAACTCCGACCTGTGACCTCATGAAATAAAAGATTTTGGCAATTGCTGAGGTAAAAAAGAAAAACAAAAATGCTTCAAATGCATGTTTAAAAATAACGTATTTATCTTAGCAAAGCTGAATTGATCTCCAAACAGCACCAGAAGAATAAATAATGATCCAAGAATCTTAGCCCTCCAGAAAACGCTTCCCATCTGGCCTTCCATTCACTCTGAAGTCTCAAGTGCACTGCAATGCAACGAGACTCGTGCAAACAGCAGTGTAATTAATGTAGTTATCTTGAGGGGCATGTTTAATTGATCAGAGACCTTAGTTTCTGAGACACACACACGCTATGAATAGCAACACGGCCCGGAAAGGCATTAAGGGAGACCGGCTGATTGAGAAAGAAGAAGCAGAAGATAGTGTTCCTTCCAAAGCTCTGGGTCACTACCAACTTTTAATTGTTTCAAAACTTTACATTTTAAATTAAACATTCACAGTTTTGTCTGTTTTCAGAAATGACTGTCAGACTGTATCAAACAAAAATCAGAAGGCAATTCTGTTTTATCACCAAGTTGCAACCAGTGGTGGAGATTGATTTGTGTTACTCCTTCAATTAGTTTTTATTCGCTTTCTTTGAATAATTCAGTCGATTTGGCTTCTTATCAGCAAAGTCTCAAACATTTGAATATCACCTTGTGTCTCTTGTATTGTTTTGGACTAGTTCCACTACGGCAGTGTCAAATAAAAATCAAATCAAATAAAATCTCTTACAGTGAATTATTTCTCACCAAATCAATCTATTTATTAATAAATTACCAGCATTTTCAGTGAGCAACACTAGTTCACTTTTTAAAAAAGAAATCTACCAAACATTTCTAGATTGAACATATTATCAAACTTAGCCTTTACATATGTGTAATTTTTGGCAACGTGAGAAGGCACCTCAGACTGTATGTCTATTTATATTCCAGTTTCAAAATGTAATCAGGCTGTTTGCAAATCATGTTTT
>JAOVVB010233243.1:7934-23905 GCA_028570985.1 Heterobranchus longifilis
TATCTTCAAACGCTTCATATCCCTAAAATCTGTACAACCTCAGCTAAAAGGTTATAGAAGTCAATAAATTATAATTGAAAAAATGTATTGAATTTGTGTTAGAAATTTTACTATCTAAACAAACAAAACATTTTGATCCAAAATATTTTTAAATATAGACACATGAACAAAGTTATTTGAACTATGATTGAACACTTTAGTTTGTGAGATATGCTCCAAAGGCGTTTTGACAGTTTAATTTGTCATGCGGTTTTGTACCTCTCATAACGTAATGATGTCATCAATCAATGAATGCTCTAGATATTCTATTTTTTATTTTAGATCGATTTAAACAGGATCATGCAAACAACGATCCGGTCTGTTTTCATACGGTTAAAGACAGTTCCACCACAAATTGGTGCAGAAAAATTCATGTACTTGGCTATGTACTCTATTTTCAGCATCTCTCAACAGTATTGGATCTGTGGGAAAACAAATGCTTTTAGTCACAAGTCTAAGCATGTTGCAGTATTTCAGTTCTGTGCAAAGTTATTTATAGAAAACTGTAAACACCAGAAATGCATTTTTCTGCAAGCAGCCAATGGCAGGAGAAGAATAGTAAACCACTGCCCCCACTGGGCAATGAGTGCAACTCCAGAGAGAAGCCCCTCTGTGTCGCTGACATCACCCAGAGCTCAGTGCAGCTGTGAGGAGGGGGGGGGTTTCATGCAGAGGAGGGGTTTCATCAAGAGTGAGAGAGCTTAAAAGACATGGTGAGAAAAAGCAAGAGAGAGGGAGAGAGATAGATTGTGTGTGTGAGGGAGGAAGATGCTGTTGCCAGGGAACAGCGGCGAGGCAGATAACGTCCATCTTTTCCAGCTCGCAGTCGGATAGAAACAATCACGGATGCAAAATGGACTGAACTGAAGGAAAACAGCTGAGCGTGATTCCCAGCAGCCTGTGAGAGAATCAAAGAGAAGGTAGGCAGGTGTGATTACATAACCGCCACAACACATGACATCATCACATCAGGATTAGAGCCTGGGGTGGGGGCATTAGTGTTGGTGGAGGGAGGAGGGGGGTAGAGGGGGAATCAGCAGAGACGGGAGGAAGAGAGAGAGAGAGAGTGATCATCATGAGACGAGCTAAAAGCACAGGGCGAGGATTATCTTTTGTCCAAAAAACAGCACGGGATGTGAGAGGAGACTGAAGAGATGAGAGCAGGATGGTGTTTGCTGTGTGATGACCCTGACTCTCCTTACCGTTCTCTTCTCTACAGGAGGACACGGTTTCTCTCTCAGCCTCCATTAGAAGCATCAGTGAACAGCAAGAATCATCCAGCAGCCCAGATCCTGAGCACGCGAGTCCCCCACCTGCAGACGTAAACAGAGATGACCCCCACTCTGCTCAGCCAGATTTAACAAGGAGGAGGAGAAAATAAAGAGGAGCATCTGAAAGCAAAACAGAAGCTTTCAAAACGGCCAAGAGGAAGTCTTCCTAATCACAGAATGTGAGTACCCTGTCTTTACAGGAGCCAGGATTTAAAGTGCTTTTCTTCATGGATCAGATTCTCAATCAATGACATACTTAATGTTTTTGTTTCATTCTGCTACTGTTTGTGATTCAAATTACTGAGACGGCATCTGTCGTGACAGAATAGCTTTTCTCCTTTCACACACATTTTAAGGCCCTGAAAATTCTCAATCACCCTAACCTACATGAACATGTTTTTTTCTGCCAAATTTAGCACAGTTTTTGTTATTTCACATTATTTATGTTGCTCTGTGTTCTTCTCACGGGCTTGAAGTGGACAAATTTGGAAAAAGGTGGTCACTTACTTTTGTGTACTGATCAGGATTTAATCGGATCAAACCACAGCCATTCAGTCCTGATGGAGCGGATGTTTCTAACTTTGATTGCTGCTTATTTAGTCATAAATATTTAATGTTATAAAGAGATGCCAAATATCCGGGGGGTTTCTTGTCTGTAAATTTGCAATCAAACAAGTTGAGGAAGGCTGTACTTTATCATGATGTATTGCCTTTTATCATCAGTGTGCTTATCTCCATGTAAATGATTTCATAATACAGAGGAGGAAGGAATACTGTGTTCTATTCAAGTGGAAGCTCTACTGCTTCATTTACATTTTGCTTACTGTATGTCAAAGACTTGTCAAGAAACATATGTAGTTAAAATATAGTATATCTTCTGTATCAGGCATTTTCAACTATTTGCTTTGCACCTGTGAGACAGATTCTGAGGTGTTTGATAGGCACAACGCAGTGAATAGCTCATGAGATAGTGTTTGGGAAATGAAGGCTGCTCCACCATCTGGCCTCAAATCCCCACTGTAGCAAACACGTGTTACTGCAACATTACTGTGTGTCCATCAATCGAGTAGCTGAGCTTTGACAGGAGACATCTGCACAACAAACCACATGCACCGATCTGTGGTTTCCGTGTGAATTTTCCTCTTTATTCTCAGCTGGGCAAACCCCTCCATCATTCTTAATTTAGCAGCGAATCTGATCAATGTGTTTCACAAAGCTTTGAGTGTGAGAACAGAGGAAGGCGACAGAAGGACTTTTATTAAAGTGGCGTTTAAGGAATTCCCTGCCAAGCTCATATCAAACAACTTTCTTATGTGTAAACACTTCTCCTCCATCGTTTAGAATCCAATCACAGCTCAGCTGCTGCAGCAGCATGCAGCCTGAGGGCCTGTGCCTTTTTAGACCACAGTTGTGTTTCAGTATAAGTCTCACTATAGCACATCAGTGCCATCTCAGTGGACAAATGGACGGTGGTAACGTCTGCTGCAGCATGAACTCTGGTTGGGACAGTGATGTAGGAAGGACGCTCCTCCCCCATACGCACATTTCTGACACAAGACTCACACATGATGTTCACTGCGTGCATGACAGCCCGCAACACGAGACACAGTAACACTTTACGTCAGATAACAAGAAAAGGACTCACAGCGTTGGATGGAGACTTGGGTCATTTCTGATTTGGTTATGTAAAATATGGACGTTCAGATGACTATCTGCTTTATGGCAGCACATCTGATTTGCTTTGTATCGCCCTGAGGGGCTGTATGAGCAATGTGATGTTTTATTTTTGTCTCCTTCCACAGGGATGGAGAGGAGGGAAACCCACTGGGACTTAGTTTTGCCAATTTTGTATTTATTATGACATCATTGTATAATAATAATTACCCATGGCAATTAAATAACACTAGTGTTTTAAGAAGCTGATTTTATTTCTGTCATCAGATCTCACATTTGCTATGAATCATGCTTGTTAGAAAAGGATAAAAGTTGAAGATTTGGCAAGACTGCTGGATTCTTCATTACACCCAAGTTATGTTTTCTAGCTGCTCTCCAGACCATTTAATTACAGCTCCTAAAAGATATATATTGTGGTTAAGTCTGCTTCTTTTACTTCTTTTTACTCCAGCAATTTAGTATATTGCTTCCATAAGATTGTTTGACTTGGAAGATTTAAAAAGGTCAAAACTGAAGCAAAAGATACTGAGATATCCGTATTTTTCATCCTTATTATATATGCAGTGTTCCTATGCAGTATGAAAAAGTATGCAATTTTTGATTTTAGTCATTTCCAGGTCTGGATAACTATGGAAAAAAAGACAGTATGGAAAAATATTTGTTTCCAGACTATTGCCCCATTCTGTCAGAATTTCATGTAAATTACACTCTTAACTGTTAACTATTCATTATGAATTTATTTTACATTCAACACACACGCATTAAGTGAAAACAAGAAAGGCCCAGCCTCATGAAAACAGACAATACGTGGTCATAGCGGTTGTGGTGACTGGCTTGTCAATAGTATTGCAATATTATGGTTATTGTGACAGCCCTGCACGGATGCCGTGAAAATTGAATCATTTAACTTTTTTCAACTCATTTTTGGTTCTTATTTATAAAATAGGAAGAAATATGGGGGGAACAGTAATACAATTATATGTAGCAGCAGTTGGTTTACTTCCTGTTTGAGCAGAGATGTTTGACAGAACGGACACAACGGGTAAATACAGGTTTTCAGAGGGTTGGTTTAACAATCCCAAATATAAAACCTGGTTGGTGAAATGGGAAAAGAAAGCTAGATGCAAAATTTGTGTAAAATCCTACGAAATCTCCAACATGGAGCGGCAATTACAAGCCATATGCACAGAAAAACGCTGTCTTCTATGTAATCTGCTGAGAAGTCTGGAAATTTCAAATTGAAAATATGTAGGACCCCTGTGTGTGGTTCAAGCTCCAAAAGCACTGAATCCTACATTTCCCATAATACAACTGGATAGTGTCTTTTATTTAACCCTCCCTGCCTGGTAAACATCTTTTAAACTCCACACCTCCAGTTTGTAATGCCGGCTGTCTGTCGTAAGTTTGTCTCAATTATAAGTCTTAAGCCAAAATTCAGATAATCCTGATGAAATCATCAAGGTTGTGTAAAATGGGTGGAGTGCCCCTTTAAGACAGCTACAAGTACTGTATGTTTTAACACTTGGTTTCCTGAATGACATAGTTTCATTTGTCTGTTAACCACAGCGAGCTGCAGCCCGTCCTCCCGGGCAGAGGATGGGGACAGCAGAGGCCACTTTACGCATGGACAGCATGGAGGTGAAGGACGAGTGGCAGGATGAAGACTTCCCCAGGTGTGTGTGTGTGTGTGTGTGTGTGAGTGAGAGAGAGAGAGAGAGAGAGAGAGAGAGAGAGAGAGAGAGAGAGAGAGATTACAGGGCTATTCACTGTGCTGTGCTGGCAGGTATTCAGTGTGTGTGTTCGCCTTTGGATGAAGCAGCGAGTTAGAAAGAGAGGAAGAGAGGAGGGGGCAGGGAGAGAGCGAGAGAGGTAGAGAAACAGAGAGAGAGAGAGAGAGAGGCAGGCTGGTTTGGAAAGGTGGTGGAGGAGGAAGAGGAGGAGGAGGAGGGAGGAGGGGTCAGGCTACACAGTCTTTTCGGCAACTCCCGGCAGAGCCGCGGTTGCCATGGTGACGGGGCGAGCGGAAGCAGAGCCTCCCTCGACATATCCTATTAGGGCGAGAGAAAGTAAGGGAGAGAATGAGGGAGGAGAAAGACAGAAAGGGGGAGAGAGAGACAAGTGTGAGTTTGAAAGAGAAAGTAGAAGAACGATGGTGGGAGAAAGAGAGATGAGATAAAGGTGTGTGCGTGTGTGCGTGCCTGCATACGTGTGTGTGAGTAAGACATATTGAGTACAGAGAGGAAGTCTTGTGCCAACTTTTGCCATAACGAGACCGCAAAATGACCTTTGACCTTGTTCTGACAAACACAGTTAACTTGTATCCAACCACCCCATTTAATCGTCTCTTATTTCTTTTTGTCACCTGTTTTCTTCTCAACTTACAGCAACCAACTGCCAAACTGCTCTTGAGCAAGGTACTTATCTTATCTCAGGTTAGGAAATCCTAAATAGCCTACTCAATACAACATCGGTTATCAACTTTAATGTCTGTTACCTAGCAACCGACAATACTCTTCTCATTCTCAACCATTGTTTTTCTCATTGAAACATACAAAAGAATTGAGGAAAAACCACCACAGGGACTTAACTTCAAGACAGATGAGTTAGAAGGTAACATCTGTAGAGGAATCCAAATGTTCTTTTTGGGAAATTTACAACAATGCTAACTCACGAGATAAAAGAAAGAGATAGCTAAAATAGCAGACACAATCTCCGCCGTACCGGATGCTATCAAAAAGAAAATAAATACACTGGCAAGTGATACGAAGAGGAAAGCATTGCCGTTGGTTGTGTAAAAGCAATTAAAAAGCAGGCATGCAGATTAAACGAGTTAGCCAAAGATACCTGGTGAAAAAGTGACATTTAGGACAGCTTAACGGTTATCCTAAAGTTAGGAGAGTTTATTTAAGATTTAGTGAAGTTGAAGATGCTTGTGTAATACACTTTTCCTATCTTAAGTTTGGATAGGAACACTGACTTAGGAACTGTTCATCTGTAATGGCCTTTTTCTTAAATCAGGTCCTAACCCTAACTACCATGGTTACCAAACAGGTAAGTTTCTGTAATACGGCCCCTGGGTACCACCTCTTATGAAATCTCAGCTTCTTTTTCTCTTTCCAAAATACTGACGTATGATTGTCAACCAACCAAGAGTCCAGCATGATCTCCTGCTACTGTATGTGCCCTCTGTCCACAACCATTAAAGTACTGCAGCGCTCTCATCCTTGTGGGAGTTATCATTGCATCACCTGGGAACCAAAGACAGGTGTGTCTGGTCCCCCAACCGTTTATCTAACATGGGGCGTGTTTGAGCTCATGACCGTAAAGAGGAACGGCGTTGAGGCATTTTTGAAAACAACCAAGATGGCTGCAGCTGATGTGGAACGTTCTGTTCTGAGAAGAAAGATCTGTTTGTCGTACTTCCGACAGGAGTTGGAAAAAGTTTAATATGCCAGCTCATATCTGCACGTCTGTTCACATTTTCCCGTCACTCAGGCGTTATTTTTCTCCCACACGATTTCTACCCAGTACCGCTCTAATGTGCTGCGATTGGCCATCTTATTCTTCACTGATCACTGGTCGCTCAGCGATACGTCACATGTTGATAACCCCTTAATAACTCACCTTGGAAAATGAAAATGAACCCAGAGGTTCCAGACTAATTTGCATTTGCTATTTGGTCTGGTGATGTCAGGCTAGACATTACACTCGATGATGAAAATAGTGCACCTTGATTTTGAAATGTAGACTACATATACAGTGTATGTTGACAGAGATTGAACAATGAGACTATATTACTAGTTTAATCATCTTGATGTTTGTGTAGAATTCCTTATAGTCTCGTCACTGTTATTGTGTGTTCACAGTGATGATGCAAACGAGCCAGAATAAAAGTGATAATAGTGAATCTGAGGTAACACAACAGAGGTAGCATGAAGTAGGATGTGACGCTTTTAAGTGTTTGTAGGCTCCCAGTGGAGCGAATACCAGGAGGATCTGCTTCCTGGAGACTTTATCTTTGGACAGGAAACTCCACTCCCCTCTGTTCGAGGGCAGCCACAGAGGTGTGGTCAACACACGCACACACACACACACACCCTCTGCTTAATGATCCCTTACGCAATAGTGCTCCACCCAGCCCCCACCCTTCACTAACCCAAACCACACTACACCATGCCACAATACAACACACATACACACACATGGGGTTCTACCAGACCCTCCCCCATCTCCCTAACCCCTCACAGCCTCATGTGAACACACTGACTAACTCAGCTTTTTCTCTGAAATATAAAATGTTTTCAAATCAGCCAATCAGGGGTTTATTTTCTAGCAGCATGTGTTGCTCTTGTGGGGTCGAATTATAGGTCAGTCACTGCAGCAGACACCACTTCCTTCACAGCCTGTGCCTCAGCTTGATGTTACACTTTCTGTACATTATCTGGCAGTCAGTTCTCCTATTCAGCTAAATAAATGATCCATTTAAATAAATGATTGAACCAAATCAATGGAAACATAGTAAACTAGAAGAGCACTCGGAGTGCGCAGGCCATAAGGCCATGCCTTATCTCTCAGTGTTAACGAAAGTGAAAAATAATTAGTGTATCTGCCCTGTGATTCTGCTCCAATATTAAATGGGTTCTTCCTTGGCCTATGCTACACCCTTCCACCAAGCTTCATGAAAATCACGCCAGTAGTTTTCCCGTAATCCCGCTGACAAACAAACCGAACGAAAAACATAACCTGCTAGCGGAGGCAATAATCTTCAAAGCAGCATATAAATCCGCTCTTCATGCAATGTTTCTATCATTTCAAATTGTTGGAATTCAAAGGGCTTTTTAAATACAGAATGTATATATTAGTATATTCAAAACAGTTACAAGACACAAAATGGTGCATATAAAGTGTGTAAATATTTAACAATATGAGAAATTGTTTTAATTTCTAACTAAAAAAATGACTTGCAAACACTCGAAAGAAACAAAAATGAGAATAAAATAAGAGTGTGATCACTTTAGAGTTTAATTTTACTAGATGTGTTATAGTATTTTTCTGTTTTTTTGTTGTCTAACTGTAGAAAAGGGAAAATGCACTTGTGGAGAGAATCTATCAGACTTGTCACTTGCTGACAGATCTCTGTAAAATTGGGTGTTGTCTGCATAATTATGGATTTTATTGTCTGACACATCATACTGATACATACAGATGTGACAAGTGACACAGATTGTTTCTGAAACGCCTGATCACTTTTTATCACTGGAAACCAAAAAAAGATAAAGCTTGAATTGTGTGATCAGAAACACAAATCCAAACATCACAGAGCCAGAGGTGACGTGTAATTGGCTTCTAAGTACAACTGGTGTCACTGGTGAGAGCTGATGTATAACCTGCTAAGGAAAGCACACAGGCTGTGTTTGTGGTAAAGGTCTGTCGTAAATGATGACTGAGCAGGCAGTGAATCGTGACCTTTGGCACACGTCTGGGCAGGTATGAGGTTTCCTTGATAAGAGAAGCTTTGAAAATGTCAAAGATGTGGTCAGCACAAAATAAAAACAACAGGAGCATCATCTGACCGGCTGATAAATCAATGGAAATGTGTGTCAAAACAAACCTGGAATTTTGTAAAAATCTGTAAAAGCAGTGAAACGTGCCAAGTTGTTAAGACATTTGAAAATTGGTTTCGTTCCTTGTTTTTAAACTTTGCTTACCACTGCAGAGAGCAAATCAAATCAAATCAAAATCACAGCTTTGTATCAAACTAGCTGCTGATTGGCTGACAATCTGTCTCGTTGGGGCCCGATGGTCCCTGGCACTAAAAGTGCAAGGAACCTATTGTTTTTTTTTTTGCGGTGTAATCACATTTTTAATGTGGGATGCTCAAAAGCTCATGAAAACTGGCACACACGTCAGAACTGGTGAAAAATACAAAGTTCTGCAGTGATTGGGCTCGGGCATGGCCAGTGGGCTGCAAAGTGCCCCAAAACACACGCCAGGGTTGAGATAAAGTTACTTTGATGTTTACGAAATTTGCTCTCATCTTTAAGAACATATTTAGAAAATTAAAATGTTTCACCTGACAGGAAGTCAGCCATCTTAGATTTTGTGCGTTACTTTCATTTTATAAACACGTTTGCACAAAAACTCATAAAACGTTGCACTCATGTTCAAACTAGTAATTATTTCAATTTGATGTTGCAACTGGGCTTCTCTAGTGCCCTCTGATGACTTTTAGCCTTTGAATGCATTGTTGACACCCTTGGTATACTCGAAAATGCACAAAACTTGGCGTGGAAGGCCTTAGTTGGGACAAAGTTTCTCCAATATTCACAAAATTTGGGTCCCACATTTGCACAATACAAATAAAAGAAACTACACGTCACTCTACAAAGCGTATGCTAAAGCGTTAGCATGGAGCAAAGGAAGAAATAATCTACTTGTTTTGATTTCCATGTGTGTGTTCTCCAATCTCCCACAACCCCAATATACTCCATTGACCTCTTTAATTGATTGTGTGGCTACAGACAAAAAACATCTCTCCGCTTGCCTTGCAGTGTTACTAAAAAGGTATGTTAGCATTGTTAGCTTTCCTAATGAAAACCAATGGTAGCAGCTAGCCTCAGTTTGCATCTCCTTGCTGCTGGCTGTACAGAGCCAACTGGGACATCATGGATAACAGGGGAAAAAAACAAATATTGAAAGCAACACAGAAGAGGACAAAATGGATTGCAGTTATAATCCTGCAGTGCAGCCTTTCCTTATCTGACTGTCCACACCCTCTCCACCTCTTTCTCCACCTTCCCTTCGATCTCTCCTCTCTCCATCTGCACTTTCCTCATCTGTCTCCTCGCCGCCAAATTATTTCTTTATATCTCCCTACCTTCTCTTCCCTCTGTGCTCTTTTACCCTTCCTGCAGCTTCCTCTCTTCATACCTCACCCATCCTCCACCTCATCCAGCTGACAACACCCTTCCCTCCTTCCTCAGTACGTAGGCTGCTATAGCGTGCTTGTGACTCTGACAGGCCTCACCTTATCATTACCGCTCACGCCCTTTATTCTATACTCTCATCTGTCTCAGATTATAACATGGACCTACCTATCAACTTAACACTAAAGCCAGAATTGTCAATGGTGTAGCAACATGCCTGCACTGTGCTAACCTGCAAGAGCGACATGCAAAAGAGTTTTTATTACTGATGATTATATTTAATCAGCATTCAGAAAGTCTAGCCACCAATAATCATTGTGCCCCGAATGAAAAACAGCAACCAGCCAGCAGACAAACATGAGCCGTTTGTCTCTTCTAATAGCCATGAGGCCGGCCAGGTAACCATGTGTCACTAAGTATGTTTTGAAGAACATAATGTGGCCTTTTGGAAGACAAGAGGTAAAGCAAATAATCGTACCACCTAATTATAGATCATTTAAATTCCAAAAGGTATATCACACAATTAAAATGTAGACAAATGAGTTAGGAACCTCATATCATTATCATTATCATTATCAAACCCATAACAACAACTTCATTTTAATTATGAATGTTTTTTGGTGCTGTTTAATGTTAGTTTGCATCAGTAATTATTGTAAACAGGGGTCTAGATTTTCAACTTTGATCAGTTAACAACAATAACATGCAGATGTTTCATTATTAAGACAAACTTGAATTATGTATTCATGTGGTATTGTGCACGTTCTGTTAGTGTCTGCACCAACTAATGTAATGTGATGCACTAAAAGAGATCTGGGAATTTTGGGGGACTTTGAGATTCCAGTGACTGTGAATCTGAGAGAATACAAAGTCACATGTAAATGTTTTTTTTTTTTTGTTTTTTTTTTAAAGAGGAGGTGAAAAGGATGTCCCAGATTCAGTGTAAATCATAAGAAAATAAATGCAACCACACTCCAAATGAGCTTAATTTATCTAAATGAAACTACTGGGGCATTAAGGGGGCTTTAGGGTAATCGTTGCAGTAGTTTCTTTTCAAGAAGAAGTTTTCTCCTCAAAATGATTCACACAGTCTCTTGTCAGGGCACTTTGGCTCTGCTGTGACCTCTGACCTCCTCACTATTCGTTTCATGGAGCTCGTTCTACTGATTCTCTCCCTGAAAGTCACTCAGGATTAAAACAAACAAAAGGTCAACTTTGCTGCTTGAAATGCAGAACTTCAAATGTCAACACGCTGCGAGAGCAATTAAGTTTCCGGCAAATAGTTATTATTACTATTAGTTCACCTCTGAAAATACGGGTAGGGTTAGGGTTTGGGATTAGGGTCAGTTTTTGAGCCATGTTTGAGCTGATGTAGTTTAGGTTGTGTTTTAGCCACATGCTAAACAAGCACATTCTCAGAAACTAGAAGATATTGCCTTTCAAATGAAGCTGCAAATATGTACTCTGGCCTTACAGTTCTTCTATTATAAGCTTTGGCTCCAGTTGAGCAAATCTTTTGGTCTAACCCCTAACCTGTCGGGTGTTACGAGGTTTTAATGGGAAAAATGATTGACCGATTAACTGAAAGATACTGGTTTGTTTGGAATACACAGAAAAAGAAAAAGAAGAAGAAGAGTTGGGTAACTGGCATGTGTTCTATATTTTAACAAAGGAAACAGATTGACACGTAAACTGCATCCAGAGATCATACATGACCACTTTTCTATATTTACAAGAAAAATAAAGCATCTGACCTGACAACAATCACAACCATCAGCAAACACGCCATCCAATCACCTTGTGCTTGACTCATCACTCCAAACCCTCCTGTACCGCTCACCCACCCATCCATACATCTGTCCAGTCATCCCACCATCAATTTTGCTCTTGCACTTCCTTCACTCAGAATCAGCTGAAAGCTGAAAGCTCAGCTGAAAGCTGATTCTGAGTGATATTCACTCCATCTACAGATCTCCATCTATCATCAATGCATGCCTCATTCTGTGCTCCGCCCACCAATCCACTACACAGAATTTCCATTCCACTCAGTTCCTTCCTGCGATCCCTCCTTTACATCCTCTACAGGGGAATCCAATGTATTTTTCCTAGGAGGGCGAAGGCATGATGTGCCCTACTCTGCCTCTGATTGGCTAATACTCATTGCCTTTGTTAACTTGTTTGGTTAGGTTTAGGGTAAAAATATCAGGGTAAGCCAATCAGAGGCAGAGTAGGGCAGAGTATGGGTGGGTCATGTCTTTGCCATCCTAGTGAAAGAAATATGCAGGGGATCGGAAAGATTCCTCCATCTCATAGTTTTCCAAAGAACTAAGTTTGTGGTGATGAAGTGAAACAATGACTAATGACTTACGTGGTATCACTGCTTTGTCAGTGGAATGAATAATCACAAATCGCCTGACTTTGATGGTACCTTTTAGCAAAACATCTTCAAAATATGACAGTAGGACACAAGTTAAGTTCAAGAAGAACTGTTTTGAGTTGATATCATTTATATGTAGGCTCCAATTTCACAAAGTGACAGGTAGAGGCCTCATTTCAGCATTCAGTAGCACTGCTAAAAGCACTGTTTCAATATTTACAAAGCTGTCAAATCAGCATTTCATTGTGATTAAATTGAGAGAAAAGAAAAGATGTGAAACAATTGATTACATTTCAGTTTGTTTGGTGATCTGAAATAATTGACAATAGCACATCCAAACTCCATGTAAAGAGACTGGGAAATAGGAACTGTTGACTTTTCATACCAGACCTGGGAGTCATCGTTCACAAAGAAAACATATTGCTACTCAACCGTACAACTACACCGAACCTTGTACAAACATATTTGGTCAAGAGAGATATCAAAAAGTAATCGCTGACATGCTTACACTGAATATTGAGCATTATGCCGCAGGTGAAGAGATTTAAATCTATAGGCAAAGATTTCTGTATTTAGTCTCCAAATGAAAAGCTAATGTCACAACTCATATTCACCAATCATGTTCAAGTATCTCTGAGATTGAAAAGATCGATGAAGAGGTTGTTGTCAATATCTACACTGTGGGGTAATCCTACAATAATGTGGAGTAACTCTATGCTAAATCTGCAGTTAGTTTAGAGATGTGTGTTCATGCTTTCATAAAGCCCAACACTGAATGAATGCTGAATTCCCACACACTATCAGCACTGAGTTTATTATCCACGTCTCGGTCATGGACCTCCGTCAGACCTCCAAAAAGGTGGATCAGTGCCCGACCTTAGTTCAGACAGGCAACACTACATGGGAGAAGCCCCTCATTCCTTTGAATGGGGCCACTGCATTGAGGCATTCAAACACAGAGATATTTGGCCGAAAAAAACACAGGGTCACCCAGCAAAAACAAAGTGAACCCAATGCAACTATTGCTGCAATAAAAAAACAACATCACCCAGCATAATTTCAAATACATACACATTCCTGGTATAATATTTTGTAAAGTGAACACAGTATGACTACTCCAGTGCTAACTTTCCAGAGTTATAACATCCTTCCTCATAGTATTATAACTGCTGTGCAGAGTTTAGGCGTCTGCTAAACCTTCAAGCACATTCATCTGTTTCTCCAACTGGACTTCCTGTAACAACACATGGCCTCCAAGGCAGCAGCTTGCATAATTTTTAACACTGTTTTTGGTCTAAACCCTGGTCAAATAAAGCATCTTGATCCATTCACACTGACCTCTCATGGGTTTGAAAAGTGCATCAGTTTTAAGCTGAGCTGCGTTTCATTTACCTCAGAATTCGGAGCTTGGAGCTGCGGATGAAGTTCCACCAAAGATGACGGCGTTCCAGTACAACAAGTCGGAAAAACATTATTTAATGGGGTGGACAAAGTGTGTTTGCTCTCGCCAGGTTAGCCATTGTTAGTAATACCAGTTGATAACACTATTTTGTGCATACAAACACAGTAGCAACATGTCCACTGATAGAAGTTGGACAGTACTGTGTGTACGACTGATTTAATGAGACACAGATAAACACTGATGTGTGGAGCAGCCATCTTGGATTTTGAGGTTGGGGTTGGTGAGGTTCTCCCGACTTTTTGAGTCGGAAATCCGACTTCAGGGGACGTTTCAGTTGACATTTCTGACTGTTCAAATGGAACGCACCAATAAAACTGATTTTGAAAAAGGCTTGATTTTTGAGTTTTATTATAACTTGAGTGTCGTTTTTCTAGTTTTGTCCATCATATCAGTTGTGATGACACAAGAAACAAGCAGTCTGACAATCAGACAGGTTGTAAACAAGCCAGTACTTTAGCCAAATTATCTAAACCACTTCATTTAGAGGTAAAACTGAAATTGAGAACACCTGAAATGTCGGTAATAATACAGTTGGTCAACACTGAAACAGGAAATCAACTGTGATGGAAGTTTAAAACATAACTTAACTACTACTCGCATTTGTTTTGTTTACAGCCTGTCTGATCGTCTGACCAGTCCTGTTTCTTGTATTTAGCCTTTACAGATCTTGCCATGTTCCCAGATCTCAACAATTAAGTTGGCGAGTGCATTGTTAGTATTACAGAAAGTAATGATGGCCAAAACTATGAAAATAAGACCCAGGTTGTAATAAACCAGAACTCCCCTTTATAATTGTGAGATATAGATGATGTTCATTCTACAGAGGATTGTATGATTGAATGTTGGTGTGAAGTGGAGGCCATGGCTCTGATTTACATCAAGATCAAATCTGCACAAGACCATCAGTGAGCGTCTGTGGCCCTAGTTTTTTGCGGTGTGTCCCGCACCATTGGCGCTAGTCAGACCCTTGTTGGAGGCTTTTCGGCCAATTCAGCATGATGGAGCCGGTCGGTGAGAGGAATCACTCTGATTGGCTGTTCAGCTTAAGTGAATCAGTGCACGAGAAGAGAAACAGAAGTGAGGAGAGTGAGCGACTACAGTCAGGAGGCCACACACAGAAGGCTCTTCTCATTTTTCATGTTCATCTCATCTGATCATTCCGATACACGAATATTTTCACGACATGGACGTCTGGAATGAAGCAACTGAAAACCAACTGATCAGTGTGAAAATGGTAGGCAAACCCTGCTTTGTTTCATGTATGTATCATGTCCTAGGTCTTTCAGTTTCCCTTTTTGAATGACGAATACAGACTACCACCACAGGGAGTTATTTCTTCTCATGCAATCGCAGAACACACGTGTTAGTTGGCTGTAGTCTTTGCAGTGTGTTCAAGTGCAATTTTTTGGTCGAAACACAGGCGACACAACAGTTGCCCTTCATCTCCGCTAATTCTTTGATGTCAGTTTGGTGTGTCTGGGCCTTAAGTTGGAAAACTAAGAGAAGCGAGAGTCGTATCATTTGACTCTAATTAACTATTCAGTTAATCGCTGACTCGTAAACTTGTAAATGTTGTTGATGCCAAGAAAAGTATGAACAAAATAAAATCCTCCTCCAGCATTTGTCTGATTTTAAGTGTAAACTCGACGTGATCGTGAGCGAGGCAGGTCGGCGGCCACACCCACCTGACTGTCATCCATCTATCTGCTCAGACCCTCCGCCCTGTTCTAATCAATCAACCAATCCCCTCCATCCACCCCGTCTCCCCCTCCTCACCGTGCACTCCATCTCCTCCGGCTCCGGTTTGATCTGTATAGAGGGCATGACTGCCTCGGCCTCCTCCTCCTCCTCCTCCTTCTTCACAGACTGTGTCGCCACTTCCTCTTGCTCCTCCTCACCAGCTTCTTCCTCCTCCTCCTCCTGCGGCGGCCGAGGCCTGGTCGCCGGGTCCTCTTCCTTCTCCTCCTCCTCTTTCCGGGCTGCCGGCGGCGATGACGGTGGTGGCGGCGGTTGTTGCTGTTGGGTCAGGGTGCTCTGCTTGGCCGGGCTCCTCTGCTTCTTCTGGGCGCCGACAGCACTCTTCTTCTGCTTAGGAGTGGACTGGCACTGAGGAGGAGGAGGAGAAGAGACAGAAGGTGAGAGGGATCTATGGCAAATAGAGGGAGATGGGTAGAAGGTCAGGGAAGAGAGGAGGTGATAAGGGGGGTAGAGGAGAGAAAAAA